>NC_051170.1:129446987-129712347 GCF_013339725.1 Rhipicephalus microplus
GTTACAACCAGCTATAAAAACAATAGAACGTTCAGAGCGCAAGACGTTCGACGACTTAGGATGGTACGGATACACTGTCGTATGGCGCAGCGGTAAGATGTTTCTTGCACCAGCGAATAGTGATCATCTTCTGTTAAGAATAACCCTCAACTATTCACACTTCCCCTTTCAGTCCCCTTCACCTTTTTATCTGCTTTAAGGTAAACGTGGTTAACATTTTAGAGTAGTTGGTACCCTACTATGGGAGAAATGGAAGCCGTCCCTTCGGCCTCACACTATTTATAACGGAGAAGCACGGTTAGTCGAGCGATGTGTTTTGAAAGAAATTGGGGACCCTTAAGCTTCGCCTTCAAGAGTTGAACGTGATAGCGAAAATCCGGCCCCCTCGTGTGCCCTTCAACCGCTAAGTGAATACTTATTAATATGTCTTGTTAAACACACACACACACACACACACACACACACACACACACACACACACAACACAACACACACACCACACACACACCACAGACACACACACACACACACACACACCACACACACAACACCACACACACACACACACACACACACCACACACACACACACACACACCACACACACACCACACACACACACACACACACACACACAAAGTAGATTGTACCAGCAGCGTGCGCGTTATTGGTATGTAAACACAGGTTTTGATCTAAAGCAAGAGTCGCATGGCCTCCGAGGTACACGCCGCGCCTCGCCATCTCAGGGAGGCCATGAAGAGTCACAATGCCTCACAGATGCCAGCACATTATCTAGCAATTGCTGTTTGCTTGATCAATGCCTAGGAAAGGCTTGATATGTTCTCCGCTAGATAGACATAGTTGTTTATTTTTAGAGCTGTTTGAAAGTTCCTGTGTGTTTTGAGCAGTGATGGCTGCACTACCCCAGCCTCTTTCGACGTAGCTTGATGGCCTCCCAAATGAGCCTACAAATCGCCGAATGGGCTCGTTTTCGACGTGACACCTGTCGAACAAAAATCGTCGAGGAGACTCCTTCCAGTACATGACACTGATGTAGTGTTTTTTTCCAGAGCATCTGTTTTTTTTTTCAGGCTTTTTGGTAGGACACCTACTTGCCATGCAAACGGCCTGGCTTCGATCCCAAAAGAACCGAAAATTCATTCTTCATTTTTTTGCCCCTTTCTCGATTTTTCGCTCACGAACGGATTTTCGCACACAACCAACGGTGCCGACGCCGACGGCAGGATTTCTGCAATACGAGCTCTCTAACGCTATCGAGTTAAATGTGGATGACGATTTAGAGTACTAAGCTTCATACTCTACTATGGGAGAGCATTAGGTGGTCCCGGGCATCACACTTGATGAGGCCCTGTTGAAAAATTCACGACCCAGAAAAAACATGTTAAAAAAATTTATTGCCACAAACGTCACTGACACTTAGCAGATAATTTTCTTCTTAGACATACAATAACGATTGTGACCTAATAGACGTCATTAACATGAACAAATATGAAATGACGTTGAAAGAACAGGAGGGGTGGGGGGTTACAAAAAGTGGGTGACAATTAAGAGTACTTGGCACTCTACTATGGGTGAGCTTAAAGCCGTCCCGTGGGCCTCAATGCCACAATAAAAAAAGACGCATATACCAATTGTGTCTGAAAGGCGAAGACATTTTATTGACACCAGGGCATCATACGGCCTCCTATAGAGACCATCCTACAGGAACTGAAGAATGTGACAGGCAGATAGGTTTATTTTCTCAACATTTTGCGCATAGTCATTGTTAGATTTTACTGCTATCGAAGTAATTACAATGCACTTCAATTGCTGCCTATCAGTTTAATTTTAAACTTGGCTGCTTTGTACGGAAAGAAAATATGTAGATAATTGACTTGTATATTTGGACAGGCTGCGCTATCCCCAACAATACGAAGACCTTTTGCTCGGGGCCTAGCCAGAGGTTTTGTTCGGGGCTAGCCAGAGGCTAGCAGAGGACCTTTTGTGGTCGGGGGAGGGAGGGTTGAACCATACTTCGGTATGTTCGTGTTTGTGTGTGTACGTGTACATGTATGTATAGACTCTGTCACTGTTTACAAACAGAGCCCCTTAATCACATCCGGTTTCATACACCGATGTGTCATAACAGCATCGGTGAGCAAGAAGAGCTTTAGAAAATAAGCCGCTGATTTTCTACCCTTTCTTTCTGTAATTTGGCAAAATATATTCCAATAAATGTTCCTTGAGCTACTTTAAAATTATAAGAGATTCTTGAACTTTACACACGTTCATTTTGTCTCAAGAATAAAAAGAAACATTTCTTACATTCAAAAGGAACTTGAAAACTTCTATTCAGTTTTGACGTTAGGAGCTGGTAAATGAGGCGACCGGAAGTTTTCTGGAGTACAACATTTGTGAACTTGCAACCGTCTATACCTAAGCAAATTTCAGACCGATCAAATTCACCTATAGCATAAAGCGATTTGGTCTAGCAAAGTACCCGTGGGCTCAGCGATGAAAAAAAAATCCCAGCATATCCACGAGGTGAATGATGACGAGTGAGGTGAAGCGGACAGACGGACGCACAGAAGCAGGGATGAACGCTTCGCCCCACTCATCATAATTGAATCCGCATATGTGATGTAAACCGTTTTTATTGACATGCAATGCAATGCAACTGACTACTACGATGACTCAGGACAAACGACCCACGTCGTAAAGGCTTCACCCCTAAAATGTCTGTAAAAGGTCCTACAACACTTCCACACATCGGCGAAATAAATCCTGGATGTTCGTCGTCTTCGAAGTTGTTCACCACGCGCCAGTAGACAATCTTAAATGCATGGAATGAACAGTCTTTCTTTAGGATCACTTGCAAGCTAGGGACACGAGGTCACTCGCTTTTCTTCTTTTTTTCGCTTTTTTACAGCAAGGACTTTTTATACTACACCTTACACATCGGGTGCAACGTTGCGGAGGCTAGTAAGACTTCTTGCAGCAGATGCGTTCACATTAAGAAATGTTGAGGTGTTCGTACCACCCAAAAATACTAAGTTTATTTATATTTTTCCGGCAAACAGCAACCGAAGGCGTGTTGTACCTCAAAGACAATGAACATCTTGATAGGCTTGTAATTAGGAAATTCGATCATTAACGTCCATTTGCTTTCTTTGTTTTATGGTATTTCATTTGCGGCTGTGGCGACGCGGCAATCGGAGGAGCGCGCGGAGCGTTTACAACGGTGGTAGTCGGCCACGACAAGCACGGGGTTTTACACTCGCCTCACCAAACCTCTTGCATGTAGCTTCCACAATGTTGTACTTGATAACGGCACGCCTGGAACTGCAGAAAAAGAAAAAAAAGAAAACAACTGCGGCAATCTCTACAGTAATGATTGAATGAATGAGTGGTTCTTGAGAACAGGAAAAGGCACCTAATTTTTGTCTGCCTGTTGGGCGACAGGTCACAGTGCCTTGTAGGGTATAGAGAAGGAGGGACAAAAAGGATAGTGGAAAAATATAGATGAAGAAATAAGACAGAGAAGCGACAGAAAAATAAGGAGATAGGAACGTTGAAGCCGGTCGGAGAAGTCCGAGGACGGGGCACCACGCGGTGGAGCGGCACGACTTGAGGGGGTCGCGAAGGGCTGACTAGTCGCGAGGGTAGAGCTGTACTAGAAGTGTGCACAGTAGCGAGGGCTACGCTAGCGCTGGGAGTCACGAGCGGCACAACCGTTCAGCTTGAAATCTTCCGAGCAACTCCTCAGGATGGAGCGAAGGCTCAGGTAGCAGCCGATCGGGTGGCGTTCCCCTCCTCTTCAACCATACCCGCCTATTTCTTTTTTCTCTCTTTCTTTCTCACTCTCAGTCTCTACATCTCTCTTTCCTATATTCTCTATGCATTATTCTCACTTCCTCATTCTTTCCCTTCCTCTATATACCTTTAATTCTCTATCTCGATTTTTCAATTTTTTTCTTCCATTTCTTTTATTTTCTTTGTACCTTTTATTCTATCCCCCATTACCTCCTCCATACTTTCAAACATCTCCCTAACTTCCTTTCTCACTTCCTTGCTATTAGTGCTGCGCTACTCAATAGCTTTCGGCTGTTGCGTACGCGAGTATGAATCTCGCCCTGCGAAAGAACTTCCTAGAATTTCTCCTTCTGTCTCTTTCTTTACTCTCTCTCTCTCTCTCATCTCTTTGTACTTGCCGTGTCGTTCATCACAGTTATTGCATCCTACACCGGATAAATCGTCACTTGTGTTTTGGAAGCGAAGCGGCGGATGAAAAAGACGACGGCGATGACGAAGAGGATGAAGAGAGCAGGTTCACAATGACGTCTTAGGGGCGTGGCTCCTTAAGGTCGAGGCTTTTCCGTTGGCGTTAGCGCGTGCCGTAGCCGCTGTTGACGAAGATGAAGAACGGCACAGCACATAAAAGGTGACCACTATACGTTATGAAGATGATGATCACGCTCACGACGATGAAAAAGAAGCGCGTGCCAGACCATAGTGCGCTGACCAGGACCGCCTCAACTGAAACTCGCGAAACTAGTATAGGTCCCAGGCCACTGTGGCGTAAAGTTAAATGAAGAGACCGATTCGTAAGCTCGAGCTTTGCTTGATGGACCTCTGATTTTAGTACTCTCAGATATGAAATACACTCTAAAAACTGCGGACGGTGTCACCGGAATAAAAGGCCAAGTTACTTTTCAGAGTGTTCTTCTTGTCTCCCAAAACATCAGATAGAGTGAAATTCATTTTTACTCTCTATGGAATGAGAGAGTGAAACACATTCTCTTCCTCTTTTAAGAGAGTGAAATGCCCATATACTCTTCAGGCATGAGAGGGTAAAATGCCATTTTACTTTTGCTCTTGATTACTTGGAGGTGCGTAAACACACCACGAGTGATTAGCACTACCTAATAAGCACACATATATGTAGTAAAACGTACTCCATTTGCTTGTTGTGACGATACAGATGATTAACAAAAGGAACAGCGTTTCCAGAGCGCGCCAGTGGATTTCAGCGCCCTGAAAGGCACCTAGAACTCCCAATATCCATGTTTTTAGTCATGCATCTGTGTAGTGAAATAAGCAAATACTATCTCATTCTACCGGTCACGATTGGAACTCAACGCGAACGGCTATGACATTCTCCTTATATAAATATTAATGCTTTTAGCTACGATCATCCCCCACGGGCGATGGTGCCGTAAGCATAACATGGTACGGCTACAGTGAAGTATGGTGGCTTTAGTCATTGAACTTGAACAAGAATCACCGAAAATATCTATAAGGGGGTAAAATAAAAACTAAATTGTTGAATGTACACTTCAGATGCGCGATGTTTTATAGGCAGAAATGAAATGACTAACCACTTAGCGGGCCAGTGCAAATGATGTTCATATGATAGGTCGGGCCAATCTTTGGTTTGCTGCTGTAAATAAACTTGTCAAACATTTTGATATCGCGAAGAACAAAACAAACACAATAAAGACGTTAGCTACAGTCCGGATGGTTTAGACAAGCGGAGACACTCAAAGATACACGTTTTAAAAAAATGCAGCCATATTTTAAACGCTACACTTATGACATAAGAAAAATAAACGCCGGCTCTCTGTGTAGTGGTTAGCGTGTCGAGCTCGCAATCTGCAGTGTGTCGAGAGGTCAAAAATTTGAGTTCCACTTAATTGTGTTTTTTTTCACACTTATCGTTTTTTTTTGTCGTAGTGCTTGTATTTAGCCATCTATATGATTTGCGCATTTGGAAATCGGTCAAAAACAGTTAAAAATCCCGATTTTGGCCCTAGTTGTGCTATTTTTTTTTCTCGTGAGGTGTACTGTTACGCTGTTCTATGGGGTCATGCAACTATGCTTCGGGCAGCGTTATGCAACTCTGTTGAGGGGGAGTGCTTTGACCCTTCAGGGGAATCACTTAACTCTGCCTCAACAAGAGGTGATTACTCTGGAAGAAAGATAGTGAAATATGGGACAAAAAAGTACCCTCCCAAAGAGAGTGCCCAGCACTCTCTTAGGTTTTAAAGTGTACGTAGCATCAATAAGATATGAAAAATTAGCAATTTGTACAGATATACTGGAGAGTATCATTAAATGGACAGAAAATCAGCCCCTCAGATTTTCTGGGAACCTCAGTGCAGTCAATATAGAAGGTTTTGAGTTATATCTTGACCAAATCTCGGTGCCGTGCCCCCCCCCCCCCCCTCTTCCCTTAAACTTTTATTTACACAAAGCTGCTATGGCAACCATCACTGGGCTTATTCTGCAAAGAAACAGAAACCATTAGGAATTGTATTGTATTGTGACGGAACTATTCATTCATTAGAAAAATACTTCTAGTTATTCGGTTTTGACGGCATGTTTGAGTTTAACCGTAGAAAATGTTCTAAGCTTCTGTTCTGAGCTTGGGACAATGCCATAGAAACGTCTTTGATGCAGTGTAAACTTATTGAGGGAACTAAATGTATGTCAACATAATGTCTGCTTGAATATATAGTCGAAAAATGCTAGTGGTATCATTGTTAGTGGGAATAGATGTAGGGCATACTTTAAGTTTCAATCGTTTGAAGTAAACTCAACTGTGTGTTCAGCTCAATATTTCAGACTTTTATTTTGGCATTAGCGCTCAAATAATTTTATTGGGTCATTTTTATTTTTATTTTTATCTTACTTACTAAACAATTTGTTGTTTATTTTTATTTTTTGTACATTTTATTATTGGGATAAGACAATCATTGTGTAGTTATTATACATAGCTATAAAAAGTTTTCTTGCCCAACACCCAAGGTGTGCCCGAGTTGAAAGGCCACAAACAAACTAATAAACAAGTAAACCCCAAATTTTCTTTCTGCCATCATGACATACACATGTAAGGTACCCACAATACGTCATACGATGAAGAAGATGCTGATGACGAAAAAGATGACCACTATGACGATCACAGACGACCGGCTTATGCAGTATATGCCATCTCGATATGCTCAACGATACATTTCGCACGACTAGAAATAACCATCGGCTACCATGGGAACGTCCACAGACTTCGCCTTCGGCAACTTCAGGCTACATACGATACCACAAAGCAGTAACAATGAAGGCAAAACGAAACTACAACTCAGCACGACGTACCAGTTGTGACCACTCACATTGTATACAATGATACACCGCTTGGCACTCATTAGGGGTGGTCACTGTTACGGGTGATTTATGGTAACACCACATCACCCCATGCACTCATTGGTTCACCCACTCATCGTCTTTCACTTCGTGCATATGTTCGCGTTTTTTTTTCTATGACGACACCACACAGACTACGGTGAACTGCAACAGCCTTGCTGTTTGAACATGACACGCTTCTCGTCACCGCCTCCACGCATGCCCAGGCTACCCCTTTGAAATATGTCTAGTAGGCGAAGCGTAGAGGAGATTGGTTAAACACTACACGATAAAAAAAAACATGGAGGCGACCCTAGTGCTTGAATAGGAGCCTTTAGTGTCACGTTTTATGCCCTGGCGTAGTTATACGAGAAGGAATAAGGCCCAAACGAGCGAACACATGAAGGGACATGCACGAACGACTACTAACTGATTTTACTCGAAGAAAAGGGGAATACGTATAGGTAATGAAGGTTTACGCGATGCCGTATACCTTTACCAAAAACGGAAACATGAACAATTACGCGTGTTGTATAGGACGAAAGTAACACGAGAATGAAACCTAAATATCGGGCGATTACAGCATCGAAATTTCAAGCGAGTAACACGGGGCCAACTATTCAAGACAACATTTTTTTCCGTTTCTTTTTCGTCATGCGCTGTATGTACAGGCGTTCGTTCACGTCTCTTGTGTTCGTCTCGTTTGCGTCTTATTCATTTTCGTAAAACGTGCATCAACTAGCCCAACGAAAGTTATACTCTGTGTGGTGGCGGTGGTCTTTTTACTACCTCTAAAAAAAGGAGGGGGGGGGGGAAGGCGACCAGTGCGAATACTAGTTGCGTGCTGGCCTTTAGTACCAGTTGCAGGGATCTCTTGCCAACACCCCACTCCGCGCGCTGGACGAGCAGGTGCGGTTCTTGAGGCTCAGAGACACGCAGGAGGGATTTCCGCGACTATGCTGTGTCTGTGTTGTCGCCATTGTAGAACATCCGAGTCAGAGTTGTCAGATGTTAAAAAGCAAGCAATCATCAAAGAAGCCAAAAAAGTGGGAATCTAGTGAGTTTTCACACACCTAGAATACCTTTAGTATAACAAGTATATCCCTGAAATACGGAGGGATGTTTGAAAAAATCGCATCGATTGTTCAGCCTAGTGAAAATGCGAGCAACTACGAAAAGAGTAGACTTTTAAGATTGTCTTCGTAGTATGATTTTCATTGGGTTGAATGCACGCTTGCTAGTGCACGATTACCGCCTTTTGTCGATTTCTGCAACGTGAGCACTCAACTACACAAATCCACTGACGTACGCGATTGATGAACGTGATGATCAATAAAGTAACTACATTTGCGAAAAAAATTCAAATAAGCACGAAGAGAAAACGCGACAAGCGATTGTGAAGATCCAGAAGCGACCGCAACGGCAAAAAGAAACCCAAATCTGTTCATTAGTAGTGAAACCGGCAAGTCCACAACCACGTGGCTGGAGATGAGCAATGTTGACACCTGATGTATTCCTTGGGTTAAACTTGCGTTCGGTCACGCTGCCAAAGTAGATTTCAGAGGCCATAGGGAGATAATTACGTGGTCAAACCTACTGCTTCTTTCAAGAACTTTATTCATTTAATTTTTATTAGTTACCGTGAGAATACATTGGCCCTCATCTCAAGTAAACTTATGCTCTGATGTCACGAGTATTTAACATGACTCTCAACTTCAACCATAACCGTAGATTTGGTAGCGGTTTTACATTTTTATAAGACATTTTCTAAGTATTCGTAAAACCGCAAGTAAGCGCACGTTTGGGAGTGCTTGAAAGAGAAACAAGGGCGTCCCCAAGCGGTAGTGAACCTAAATAACGTGTACGCAACTCAAGCATACTACACTGCGCAAATGCACTGTTCTCTATTTCTTGATTACTACAGCAAAGCTGAAACTACTTCTATAAACGCACGTTGTTTCATGTTGTGGTCGATTCCTATCAAAGAGGGATTACCGATTAGTTTTTCTCACCTTTGCAGCTACGTCTTTTCACCTGACAGCGGCTCGTTAGCATAGCTGTAGGAAAAAGATAAAGAGATAAGAGCCATATTGTTACTTTCACTTTCCCAACCAGTGCATACACCTCATCTTTCATGCGGGGCCAAAATACTTGGCTGCAAACCCACCTACAACGATAAGCTCGGCGTGTTGCACAGCATGAACGTGGGCATCTCTAACTGCTTGAGAAATACATTGATTGGTTTTTAGGGTTTAACGTCGCAGGTCGCGGATTTCATTCCACGACCTGCGGGTCAGCAGCCGGGTACCTTAGTCACAAGACCACTGTGGTGGGGGCTGCTTGAGATATACAGTGAAGGGTGGCTGATTGAGATATTCCGTCTGGCCGGTGGTGAATCACCATAGCTTATGCCTGTCAGCTCTGTGCACCGAACAAGAGTGGAAACAATGAAAGGTTATATGCAGCTTGAGTCCAAGCCTGTGCCAGTACCGGTAAAGTGAGAGCAGTAATGACCGCAACGTCGTAAAAACGCTTCATACAGCCTTCCGTGCACGCGGGGAAACCCTATTCTGCACGATGGCACGCTTACACGTTCGGGCAGGGATGATAGCCCAGAATCTTCGCAACGCAGAGTATATAGGATGGGTTCGGGGCGTTTGGGATGGGGACATCCAGCGTACACGCTGTTGCTCACTGCGCTGCATTGCACTAATGACGCCATCACCCAGAGGGGGAGTCCCGGAGGATGGATGCCCGCGTTACTTGGGCTAAAGGGTTGCCACCACATATGGAGGGCTTGTACCCCTCGTTTCAGCTCTGCAGGCACGTAAAACTGCAGCAGCTCTGGCTAGCCATAAAAGACACGCCGTGGCGCGAACCCGGAGGGAGGCCCCCCTCACTGCATAGCGTCAATGGCTCGCCGGCATCACTCAGCCTTCACGCTGCCGCGGTTCTCGACGTTTCTCCCATGATAATTCTTGCCAGGCAACCGCAAATGCGAAGCGTAACGGCAGCGCGGAGTTGAAGCGTGCGCCCCTCGATCCTTGCACCTGAAACGCGGGATGGGTGCGACGGGAATGCTTTGTTTGAGACCGGCGGGGACGCGGGTTCTAATTGGGAGTGTAGGGATGGCGAGAGGCGTACGGCAAGAGTAAGAAACACGAAAAAAACGAGACGCAAGGTTCTTGCAAGGGCCCGAAGCGGAAATTTGGTTAATAGCTCAGTGTTTAGCATAAGTTAGGGCCTTAAAAGGGCCGTTACGCTGCCTCAGCTCACTGTTGAGGCACCACGTTATGCACTGTACAAGGCGCGAATGTATACGCGAAAATGGCGCTTGTGATGGAATGCCGAATTACGAGTTAATGATTTGAAACCACGGATGCTTTCGTTTCAGCCTGGTGACCTGTGAAGTCTGCAGAAGCCAGACGAGCTTGACTGTTCTTCAACGGTAACTTTTAGCGTGTATCTTTCATTGTATCGTTTATAGCATATGTTCATTTTGTCATCAATCAATAGGTCAAGTGACGTGCTCTTTATTCACAGAAGCATCATGTGTCTTGCTCTGGGGTGATGCTGCGGTTTCTAGCAACACCTGGCTCTTGCTTCCACACTCCTCACGGTTCAGTGAATCCCATTTTCCCCTGATGTTTGTTGATACAAATAACAAAATTATTATTGGCCTCGAGGATATACCGTGGCGCCACCTCCGTGATGACGTCGCTCATAGGATGCCGGGTTGTGTTGTCTTTTAGAACACCCCATCTTCTGCGCTTTTACTGTAGACACCGTGCGTGCCTTTTTTGTTTTGAAGCCCAGTGCTTAAAGAAGCGATAAGACCCCCGGTGGCACTCTCGTCTGTCCTTCTTGTCTCTGTGTCGTCGTTTTGTTTTCGCGCTATAACAATCGTCATGCCATACCAACTAGCGCAAGCTGCCACACTTCTAAGGCACTCTCTTGTCTAATTTGCATCGTAAAATTGCGGCTAAGAACCGGTGCAGCCAATGGGGACAATGCAAGTGGTGTCACGAAAGCAAAGCTGCCGTATACCCCAACTACGCATCCTATTTGTGACATTAAGACGATCGCAGCGCTCGCCTCTGTAGTGGAGGCCCTCGCTGCTAATAACAAGAAAATGTTAGAGATTAGAGCAAGCTGTGAGCAGCGTGCGGACTCGGTAGCAGGTACACACCTCCCGACTGTCTCGATTGTTCTCTCACAAACAGCATAAGTGCAAGCAATTTTCGCGGATGTGGCCACGGTTACTAATGCGCAGCTAACCGTAAATACAATGAAGTGATGTCACACAACTGGCAACGATTAGCGACCATTGGTCTGCAGTGGGCTTGCCTCTGCCATACCCATGTACAACATGGAGAGCACAAGTGCTTGCAGTCTTTATTCTTTACGCAATATTTCAAGGAACTAAAGCAACAGAAATAGATACAATACTTTTCTATTTGAGAACATGCTGCCGGGAACTAATTACTAAACAGCTTGTGAAACAGAGAATAAAGAGTTGGTCATCGCATTCGCACATGAAGTTAGACGTTTGATATATTGCGATCAAACGTGTCACTATTACCATGCGTTGTTCGTTTAGACGTGTTCGTTCATACAAATGTAACTCACACGCTCATGTACCTAACGACAACGAACTGCCATAGTGCAAAATAAGAAGTAAGCCGTAGGCAGTGACCACTCCCAATGCAGCAGCAACAAGAACAGCTTCGTGGGCGAGGACAAATTGCCGTATTTTTGTTTTCTCTAAGCGGCCTCGACAGGCGCCGTAGTTGTGACAGGTGAGCCGCGGTGCCTCTGGCGTGTGCAGAAGGTGCGATGATTGATCTTGGCCGCGCGGCGCCTCGTCACAGCCCCTTCCCGCACGCCACTGCACCGCCTTCTCGCAAGCTGGCTCATGCCGCGCCTTTCATTCCGGCCGCCGCTGCTGTAGACTGGCATGTAATGAATGCGAAACATTTCTTGAACTTCGGTGAGTTTGAGCGTATCTATCTATCTATCTATCTATCTATCTATCTATCTATCTATCTATCTATCTATCTATCTATCTATCTATCTATCTATCTATCTATCTATCTATCTATCTATCTATCTATCTATCTATCTATCTATCTATCTATCTATCTATCTATCTATCTATCTATCTATCTATCTATCTATCTATCTATCTATCTATCTATCTATCTATCTATCTATCTATCTATCTATCTATCTATCTATCTATCTATCTATCTATCTATCTATCTATCTATCTATCTATCTATCTATCTATCTATCTATCTATCTATCTATCTATCTATCTATCTATCTATCTATCTATCTATCTATCTATCTATCTATCTATCTATCTATCTATCTATCTATCTATCTATCTATCTATTCTAATCTATCTATCTATCTATCTATCTATCTATCTATCTATCTATCTAGCCACTAATGACTTTAGTTCTCCTGGCCGTTTCGATAATGGTATTCATACCAAACTTAGTATGCCATAACATCACTGTATGAAGAACATATTTGATTAGTCATAACATGAAAATAATAACATGTATGTCATGAGTGTCATGATTTACATTTCATGGTCCTGCAGCTTTTGTAGAGGTTTCGTTCACATGACATGTTGAAAAACTGGTGTGGTATGACTGATTGCATGGCGAACACAAGCGACAGACCGTAACATGAAAATGATGACATGCGTGTTATGTAAAACATGACTGTATACATGCCACGCTCACGATGCGCTCGCGGACGTTTTCACTAGCGTCACATATACAAATACGGTACGTGAATGGATGATGAAAGTATGTGACTGCTGCAAACATAATAATATTACATGAGATGCTTGTCATGTAACGACATGGCTACATGCCACGCTCATGATGCGCTGGCGGCCGTTTTGCTAGCTTCACTTATACCATATTTTGGTATTACGGGACGTCAATTGATGAAGAAGGTATGATACTGGTGCAAACATGAGAAACATGAGATGCGTGTCTTGTAACAACCTGACTACATGCTACGCTCATGATGTGCTCGCAGCTGTTTCACTAGCTTCACATGTACCAAACACGGTATTACGCGACGCGAACGGACGACATAGGTAAATGACACATACAAACATGATAATGACGACGTGCGTGTCATTTAACAACATGACTACATGCCACATTGATGGTGTGCTCACGGCCGTTTCGCTAGCTTCACATATTCCAAATTTGGTATTATGTGACGCCAATCGGTGACGAAGGTATGTGACTAGTGCGAACCTGATAATCATGAAATGGGGTCATGTGAGACCTTGACTACATGCCACAGTCAAGGGCCAATACATTTCGATGTGACGTGGTGCGCGTGCTCACCGGCGTTCATTCCGTCGCGTCACGCCGGCGTTTCCACGCCAGGCACCGGTCCTGCCATATACTCGCATGTGCGCGTCACGCTGCGTTCCGTTAACGCATGCGAGTTTCAGCGCGTCCGCCATCTCTCCGTCATGAAAAGAGAGAGACGAAGTGTTGTCTTGGTAACACATGGGCACGAAATACAGCATGGCGCATTTCGCGCCGCTTGCGGTGGGGCCGCGCCGATGGACGCTGGTCGCGGCTGGCGTCAGACTATACAGTGCTCGCATTTTGCTAACGTAGCGTCGCTGTGGCCAGCGTTCGCGCGCGTCAACGCTACATTGAAGTACATTGGGCTCTTCATGATGCGCTCGCTGCCATTTTGCTAGCTCCACATATACCAAATTTGGTGTTACGTGACGTCAATGGTGACAAAATATATGACTGCTGCAAACTTAATAATCCTGACACGCGTGTCATGTGAGAACATGACAACATACCACGCTCGTAGCATGCTCGCGGCCGTTTCACTAGCTCCACATATACTATATTTGTTATCGCGTGACGTGAGTAGATGGAGATAAACGATACATCCAAACATGATAATCATGACACGGAAGTCATGTACGGCATCATTACCCCCCCCCCCTCGTAGTAACATTGGGCTGATTTTAAAGTGACATATCAACATTTCTCATTTGTGTTTCGCGTATCATCGATTCCCTCTGTACGTGGGATCTGTCAATTTTTTCTGAATCTTGTCGTCACTGTTCGTTGCGCAAGATCTATCTCATGACCATTTTCACGGTGGCCGCTGGTGGTACCAACGTGTTCTCTATGTTAGATGCGAAGCAACCCTCTGACTCACATGTGTGCGTCCATACGTATTCGCCGCAACGCGTTCCCCTCGTCGTAGGTGCTGGACCGGTACCCAGTAGGTCACGCTGCAGCTGCGCGTTATTAGAGAGTTTTAGTACTGCGTACGCTGCGTACGTGGCGGCGTTGCGTACGCAAGGGCGGCACGTTTTGCGTAATGCGCATGCGCAGACCGCAACGCGCACGTATCGCGTTACGTACGCAGCTGCTACGTACGCACGCATGAGATGCGTGCGTGCGTACGTATGAGGTGATCACGCCGCTCTCGAACAAGTTCGCGACAGCGCGAGACTTCGTTTTGCAAAATGGCGGCATCGAAGGCAAGCCCCGACCGGCTCTGTGGCTGAAAATGTGGCCATAATATAGCTATGACACTTGGATTGGCTCACATTGGCTGTCAACAACACGTGCTTCTATTTTGATCTACCAGATGGCGCAACACGCTTCACGCTCGTTACGTACGCGGGTACTACGGCGTACTAAAAGCCGATTAGTGGCAAACGACGCCACGTAACGCAAGGCACTTGCGTGATGTGCACGTAGCACCATTCCGCAGTACTAAAACTCTCTATTATCTGCGATGAAACTTACACAAAACCCAACCCGCCTCCCATGTCGTCGCGTTTCAAACTTTTACTCGAGTAGACGCGACACCGAGTTTTGCTTCAAATCGTTCTTCCAGCACCCGCGTCGACGCCTGTTTTAACCGGGTCCACGCTGTCCGCACCGTTGCTTTTTCGCGTCCCATCTGGGTTCCCTTTGGAGAGATCGTCCGTGATTGCTTCCTCACCATAATTTCATTACCTGATTTTACTATTTCTCTTTCAACTTCTTTTTTCCCTCGTTCTGCCGGAACACTTTGTTTACACGTCCGGCAGTAATTATTCGCTATCATAAACACCGGCCGGACGCACTTGACAGAAAGCAGGTCTTCTCAAATTTGTTTCCCTCGAACGTTCGAAGTCTTCAATTTTCGCAAAGTGGAAAACGCCTCCGGGCGTCTGAAACTTTTTGCAATGACTCATGCTTAAACGAAGGTTATCTGTTAATGTTTTTTTGCTCTTTGTCGATGCATGCTTTTCTCCTCTCTTTTTTTTGCATGAAAGCTTGGCGCGATGACGATGTCTCTTTGCATCGAACGACGTGTGGTTTGCTCGCTGTTTGTTTTTTTCTCTATCATATGGATAAAGTTATCGACCACGACGCGTATAAGAGGAAATCATCAAGAGCATGTAATATTAGTACTTGACGGAATACAAGGAAACATTTCCGGTGATTATAGGTTTGTAATGGCGACGACTTTATTCAGCGTCAGCTTGACAGCGTTTTCGCAAGCGCTTGCAGGGAGTCTACGAGTTTGCTAGACGAAAACGCTTTTCCAACCTCGCGTGTTCGTAGGGAATGAGTGGTGGAAGCTGGTGACTTCAGAAGCCTTGGCTTAGAAGCAGCCTTTAACATATGTTGCACACCTCTTATTTTTTTCTTTTTGTTAGCTTTTGTATCACCCATGTGACTTATACCTCGCGGGTTGCTTCTCTGATCTTGCCTTCAACACTTCGCTATGATCTTTAATGATATTTCAAAGACACCACTGTTTTCGGGATCAGAAAGAACATCGCGTTTTCTTTTCATCGGAGTACTATTGATTATACTTACGTTGACGATAAGCCATCTAGCAATACGGCTACAGTATATAGTAAAAGTTCAGTGTGGAGACGGTTATCTATTGTTCGAAGCTGGGTTAGCTTTCCTTAATGTGAAAATATAGACCACGAGGAAGCAAGCGAACTAATATAAAAAATGACCAAAGCTCAGACATCACTTTTGCTTTCAAGCACTGAATTTCTGAGAGCCTTTCTATATAAATAAAAGAAGATGGTCAGCACGTTCTAAGAATTAGGAGCCGAAAGCTGTCTAGGACCTTTTGTGTGGTTCACCTGTTGAAGTTACTTTTGATTCTCTGAAATTTTTAATGATGGACACTTTGCTGACGCGCTGTTTAAGTTTATGTTCAACTTAGTGATGCCCTTTCGTAATTTGCGGTGATGCCTGCTGCATTTTATTTGAAATTCGGTTAGAATTTGTTAGGCTTCCAAAGCACGGCGCATTGTTGATCATATGCATTCTGCTGACATTATGAAACAATATGTTGACGTTT
The DNA here is from genome assembly GCF_013339725.1 of Rhipicephalus microplus. Taxonomy (NCBI): domain Eukaryota; kingdom Metazoa; phylum Arthropoda; class Arachnida; order Ixodida; family Ixodidae; genus Rhipicephalus; species Rhipicephalus microplus. Next base: position 129,463,556 of record NC_051170.1, read on the forward strand.
ATATAACTTTTAGGTATTGATTGGCTTGCCTTCTGGCAGATTCGTGTAAAAGCGGTGCTGTACTACGACCACGTGCATTAATGTGTAAATTTAAAATCTTAAGGAAACTTTTGTTTATTAAGTGGCTACGAACTCGGACCACGCCAAACGGCGCACCATTTAATTGCATCTTTTACTCACAAACTGTGAGATTCAACTCTCATACTACAGACTTCACTCATCAAAGCATATCTTTCAGATCTACTTGCAACAGCATTATGTTTTCCAGTTGATTCACAGCACAAGTGCACACACCAAAGCCAGCAACTCTAAACGGACGCTCGATATTCAGGCTCATGAGCAAGATCTGTCAAGTAGCATGAAACATACTCTATCGCTTCCCAGTTAAGAAATGCCAAATATACGTGCTTCTTTGGGCACTTCCCATTGATACTAAATTTTCACACAACAGTAGGAAAATCAACGCACAAATAGAAGGTCCAAGTAGGCTTCCACCATCACAGTCATGAAAAGCATCAACTCATGTCACGAATTTCCATTTTTTTTTTCAGTCCTGCCAACGCCACAAACACGAAGTTGGTAGAGCTGACTAAGCATCCTCAAGAAGACGCACAGATTGTGCTCACGTGCTTTTTTTTGTTTTTAACTGCGTACATTCTGATAATTTCACAATAGTCCTTTGTCGGAAGTTAGTGGCAGCACTTTTCGTGTCTCAATCATCGTGAGGTCAATGCCACACTACAAATTTGGTAGTTATGAATGAACAGCTAGTTCAACCAACTCATTCAGTTTTTGAGAAGCATTCTAGTCTACAGAGATTTGTCGCAACAACAAAGCTTTTGAAGACGATACGCAGCTCGAACGCTTACGTACACACACACATAAAATGGCAGCATATTCAGGGGTGAATGATGCAGAGTGGGGCGAAGCATCCGTCCATCCACTCGTTCTTGCTTCTGTCCGTCCGGTCCGTCTGTGTGACCGTCCGTGCGTCCATCCGCCCGTCCATCCGCGCGTCTGTTCGTGCGTCCGCACGTCCATCCGCACGTCCATCCGCACGTTTGTCCCAGCGTTCGTCCAAGCATCCGCCCCTGCGTCCGTGCATCGTCTATCTGTCCGTGCAGCCATCCGTGCATCCGTTCATGCATGGATGGCTACACGGTCTGTGTGTCCGTTCATCCATCTATTAAACACTCCAAGTACCACCATCTCGCATCTTTTCATCGTATATTCCCCATATAGAAGCACCGCCATCCAGTGGACATTCCAAGGGCGAAACGAGAGGTGGCACACGCGCACTTTCTTACGGCTTGCGCTTCGTATCTACTTCCCACCTTTAACCACCTCGAGTTCATGGTATATACTAGTTCACTGTATTCATAGCTATGCGGCCCAACGCTCGTTAAACCTTTCTAAAACCAAGGAGGCTACGCCCAGCGAGTATAACGTAGCAACCTTTTCCTGTCAGATAGTGCTCAATGTACATGCCAATGGCAGCTAACGGGAAATGAGAGACAGGAGAATTGGGCTTTTACTTTCTTACGGCTTGCGCTTCGTATCTACTTCCCACCTTTAACCACCTCGAGTTCATGGTATATACTAGTTCACTGTATTCATAGCTATGCGGCCCAACGCTCGTTAAACCTTTCTAAACCAAGGAGGTTACGCCGAGCGAGTACAACGTAGCAAGCCTTTCTTGTCAGATAGTGCTCAATGTATACATGCCAATGGCTGCTAATGGGGAATGAGAGTCCGGAGAATTCCGCTTTTAGTTAACACGCATGCTGCGAATTTTTTATTGTTCAACAACGCACACGTGAAATCTCCTACCGGCACCACCTTGCAGGTGAAAACGTAAGACTGGTTATGCACTACGACTACGACGAGGGACGAACGGGTGCCGCTTTAAGGAGCTTCGCCCCTAAGAAATCTTGAGCGCAATATAGTACGCTCAGGATGCTTGAGACATGTTCGTACCGATGGAGAGGTTTCCTTAGAAAGCTCTACACATAGATCCTCATCGCCCGGATTTCGGAGAAGACATGTACTTTAAGCCGCATGCTCTGGCAGCGCCCTGTGTTACGGGACATCAACAGCAGCGAGGACTGGGAGAAGGTAATCACGAGCTCAAAACTGCATGGCCAATGTTACTACGGAGACGAGACCGACCCTCGCGTTGCCCTGATTGAACACATCGTTCTTCTTTCTTTACTGCGTGCTCACGTGCCCCCCCCCCCCCCCCCCCCTGCGCTCGCTTCTTCGCGCGTCTGGTGCGTAGGATATCGTTTCTCGCCAACGTTTTCCTGCGGTAAACTTAACATGCTCCCGGGGTCACGGCGTGGTCACTTGCCTCCAAAGGGTACAGCCGTTGAGCGGCGCGACGAACTTGTAGCACGAGACACCTCAACCATTGCTACTACAAGCTACGGTTCACTGTTCTAACGGCCCTTATTCATTTTATTTGTGCAAGAAGAACATGACCACTCTTACCGAATGAACTCGTGAGTGTGATAAGGAAGCGACATTCCCGGGCGGCCCATTCGCACGGCCCCAATGAGCGAGCTTCATTCATTATGGTGGTTATATATAGTGTACAAACAGGGAATCTGCCCTTGAGGATTGCACTCACCGCATTGCGGGAGTGGTCTTTAAAAAGGAGCCTGGAAACTGGGTATATACACCACTAGATCTCCTTATATATGCACACACGAGATACTTATACAGCTGCCCGCAAGCACATGTAAATGTACGCGGAATGTATAATTTATGAATAGAGAGAGCGAGTGAACACAATAAGAAAGGCAGGGAGGTTAACCAGGGCTGAGCCCCGGTAGGCTACCCTGCACTGGGGAAGGAGAGAGGGGGAGGGAAAGTTATAGAGCAGGAGATAAAAGGTCACTGACTGGGCCGATGCGGAACAGTTTCACCATCATAAACGATGAAACAGGCCGGTGTCTTTGAGAAAATGCAACAGTGCTTTCGTTGCCTTTCGGAAATTGGATGGGCAGTGCCATGGTCCGAATACTTTCTCGACAGTGAAATCACTTCTGTCCAGTTGATTTAAAACACTGCGCAGGTGAAGCCTCTCGTTTGTGTATGGCGGGCAGTAACATAAAATGTGTTCAATAGTCGTATCGACGGCGCAGTCGTTGTACTCCGCGCTGTCGGCCATCCCTGTCTTAAATGAGTAGGCATTGGTGAAGGCCACGCCCAGACGCAGACGGCACAACACTGTACCTTCCTCCCTAGAAAGACCCTAGTGAACAAGAAATTATGCATAATAATACCTCAAGTTATACTCAGCGTGCTGAAAACACCCACAGCTAGTAAGCGATCACGCCGCTGTGTTAGCTTTTCTTCTGTGAAGATGGATGAGGCACGCTGGTTGGAGTCGGTTCGCTCATGCGCGGGAGCCAGAGATGATTCAGAACCGCTGTTACAATTTAAGCGTGCGAAGAAAGTTTTTTTTTTGAATGACCTCTCGCCGATGCCAGATGCCGCGTGCAGAGCCGCATCCCCGGTCTATTTTGATAAGCGATGAAAGAGCACGGCTGCCCGGATTATGGTCGTGTCCATCTCGGAGCCGATCAGTGAGAGGTTGTGCGTAGTGTTACCTATCTGGTCCATGAAACGATACCCCTGGAGACTTTGTTCTTTGTTTTCTTGTTCGCTGAAACGCTTATCGAGTGGCCGCCTAGGTCGTTGTTCAAGTACAAAATAAGCGTGCGGATGAGCTTTGCGAGATGTCTCCCGAAGCATCTTCCGCAAAAATGGAGTGCTGCTCGTTACCACAGATACCATTTCCGGCATGTCCTTTGCTGGCCCTCGTATACATTTGGCCTCCTTCCTCCCTTATCTCTTCTCCCTACTTCATGTAGCCGTCGCGAGAACAAACAAAAGAACTCGAACTTCTGCCAAAGTAGCAATATTCGAGTTGGTTCCGTGGGAGCAGACAATGACTCTAAAAGCACCAGACATTTCATTTTATTATCAAGTTACATTTCCTTACGGCGTGCCGCTTGGAGCTATTCTCTCGCTTGCTTTATTTTTATTTGTGCGGCTATTTTTTATCTTCGTTCAGCTCGACGATCCTTCCATTGTCGGAGTCCTGAAACAACGCGAGGAAACGGGCCTTATCTCGTCGATTCACTGAGGCGGTGAGAAATATCCTTGAGCGTCGGAAGCGTTTTGATATATTGCTTGACGGGAGCGGCATTTATCTTGCCGCACTGGGTGGACATATTTCACTTCGGTCAATACTTCACAAAGAACAGAGCCGCCGCTGCCGCCAACTGAAGATTCGCGCGTGGCGTATGCTGTTAACGGAAAGCCTCTGTGAAACGCTATAGCCAGGCTTATTGTGAAATGAAGCCGAACCCCATACAAATGGTGAATAATAAATGAGGCGCGTGTTTCAAAGGTGCGATCACGCAGCTAAGGAAAAAAAAAGGAAATTTCGGGGAGGCTCTACAGTGAAGGTGGTTTCAAATTTTTGTCTCAGAACTTCAGGAAAGCTGTTGAACCACCGATAACAAAACAAAAGTAAATATGCATGGCTGATGCCTTTGCACGCCATGCATCGAATTGGTGTTTCTTATGTTATTCTAAGTTATGTACTAAGTAATGGCGAGAAAGTTATCTTAACGTGACACTTAACAAACATTCTGCAACGTTACTTATTGTGGGCAACGCTGTTTGACTTTGTGCGGCCAGTTAAAACGAACCAGAACAGTTTGATATTAATTAGTTAATTCTCGCTAAAGGTTTGTCGCCAAGGTCGGTAGGATAAGTTCAATAAGCTAAGCTCAATAAATTTGTTTAACTTTCACACTTAGACGCTCTTGAAACAAAACGCGCTTACACCTATATAAGTTCACCAGGATGATCGAGTCGAACTGGAAGATTCGGAATAATTTAGGTCGGTCGTGTTCACACGTGAGCATATGCGACTCTGAGTGACCGCGCTGCCACAGTGACTTTGCCGATGTGCAGCAAGATGCCAGAATACACGGGCATACTTCTCGCAGTATTAACCTAAGCAGCACACTTATAATTGACTGCAACTAGCTCCCACTGCTCCAACACGACCATCCACAATAGCTTGAAGCTGAACTTTCATTTATTCATTATTGCATGTACGATACCTGCGCGCACCACTGCCGTTAGGCGGCGCGCCCATGGGGCTCCCTACGGAAGACTAACGTCCGTGAACAGTGATCAAACAAATTCCCGCAGCAGCTACATGTGGTATAGACGGTTTCAAGATTGCAAGTGTTGTACCCCAGAAAACTTCCGCTCACCTCATTTACGAACTCCTAACGTCTAAAGTGGAAGCACGTTTTCAAGCAGTTCCTTTTAAATACAAGCAATGTCTCTCTTTAGTTTTTCAGATAAAAGGAACGTGCGTAAAGTTAAACAAAATTTTTTAAAAACATTTTATGTAGCTGAAGAATGATTTAATTCAACATATTTTGTCAAATAAGGGAAAGAAAGTGTAGAAAATGAGCGGGGCTATTTTTTGAAGTTCTTCTTGCCCTCCGATGGTATTAAGGCTCATCGGTGGACCAAGCCAGATGTCATCAAGGTGCTGCTTTTATTGTGTCTCTTGTTTACCTCGCCGTATTTTTATGGCTTTGTTTGCGTGAACCATCGAATATACATGTTTTTTCAACGTTTTCTCACTTCCATGTTCATGTTAATGACGTCTGTTTTGTCATCATCGCTAGTGTATGTCTAAGAAGAAAATGTTCTGTTGAATGTTATTGATGTTTGCGACAACAATTTTTTCTAGACAGGCGCTGTGTTTTTAAACAGTGAAATGGTCTATACTCGCGGACAACTTTTCTTGCCAACGAAGGCAAGGCTACAGGGGCGTACGTCAGCACATGTATATATGGCATGCGTTCCGTACCGCTGCGGAAAGTGATAGCTGCGCGCGACCAGCGTTTCATATAGACGCAGACGCAGGTACATGTAATTTAAAATATTTCTAGACGTGCCTATATAATGTTCTAATACGAACCCGGAAGAGCATGTGATACTATAAGCAGATTCAACGGGGATGTGCACCACCTCAATGACAAGCTGTTGAGATCGAACTGGCGTGGTATTTGAGTTAGACGATTATTTGCACGGCAGAAACAAAAGGGTACCTATGTCACGCTGCGAATGCACTGCGGTGGCCCCACTGTGGTGAATCATCGGGGTTTTGTTGTATTTTCTTATCTTCTATAGTTTCCCCTCCTTTGTGGTGCGCGGGAAGATGAGAATATAAGACGATGACGCTCTTGCACAACGCGCCTAAGCGTTACCAAAAAGATTTAAGGTGAAAAAGAAGGCAGCCATATCGCCGATTTGTGTTTGCTCATACATGTTGTGCAATTTATATCAACCCACCCCTATTAGGCCTATATCTTAATGCAAGGGTTTTTGGTCACCTCCACCAATAAGAAAGAGGTCCCCGAAATATCCATGGCTGAGAACAACAGCAATTCCGTAACATTTTCCGTGACAGTTTTCTATTATTAAAATTACAGGCATGTGCAGGGTTTTCTTTCAGTGGAAGGGAGGGGGGGGGGGGGGCAAGGTTTATAGCAGCACACTCCTCTCTACTATAAGCACACCCCTCTTAAGTGACTAAGGAGGGGGCGCTTCCTCTGCCCCCTCGCGGACATGCGGCACTCGCATATTTATCACAATCATACACCTTATTTACACTGCATGACGAAACCCCCTTGCAGTGCTCTCCAACGCACCTGTTACGGCGCGAGCGAATTCCACTTCTTGCCTCCATATTTTTTAAATTCAGTCGCCGACCTTAAACTTTTGCCGTCGCCGAGGCGGCGCTTTCCACTGCTCGGTACTGATGCAGACGCCCTATCTGTGAGCATATGTTGTATGTCCTTATCACGATGTCACCTGCTCGGCGCCGTATTTTGCTCTCAGCATTTACCAGGACATTGGTTACTTACGTTTGTTTTAAAGACCAAAACGCTGTCTCACCCCCTCTTTGAGTTACGCCCATCAAAATTTTCTTCTGCTGCTTGCCGGATGGTTCTTAGCTTCTTATGAAGGTTCCTCGTCATTCTCCAAGTCTCTGCCCCATACGAACGTTCAATACACAAGTTACACTTTTTGCGGGACTTGATCGTGATGCCAAGGATGTAAGTGTCGGCCTAGGCTTCTGCATTAAAAAAAATGTGATACGCGTAGATTTAAATGACCTAATGGATGAATAGGATGCGAAATAATGAGGAATCGCATGGCTCGCAGGTTTAAAAAAATTAGCGCTCGGTTTCAGAGTAATTGGTAAAAAAAGGTAATTTTTAGCACACCATGTAGAGACGTTTACGAGAGTAAGGATGGGATATATATATATATATATATATATATAATATATATATATATATATATATATATATATATATATATATATATATATATATATATATATATATATATATATATATATATATATATGCTGGAGATGTACATCGGATGTTATTCTGCAAAAGTCAGAGAGTTCAGGTAAGAAAAAGAGAACGTCTTCATTAGTTTATAAAAAAAGTCAGACATAGGAAGAGGTGTCTCGACTACGCACGTGCATGGCACTTACAAAATAAAGCTGAACGAACTTCACATCGCCTCTTCATTTTTTTTTGTGCATGCCTGTGACTTAATTAAGGTCCAAATACATCACACCACCTTGAAAACAGTCCAGAGCGCCCTTTAATTAAGACATGACACTTTTGCTTGCGTGTGAGCTAATTGGAATAAGCGATTTTCACACTTTCTTGCAGCGCGGGCACTCGTAAAGCAATTAATGAACACGTCCTATGCGTAGCAGCGCACTCCATGGCTGGAACTGCTGTACTAGTTGTAGGTGCCTGGCGATGGATAACTGTAATCTAGCAGACGTTTTAAAAACCCGAAACAGTGGCGTGATACAAGTTGTTCACTCAGGGTAATTGGAGATGCTTGTAACTGCTCAGTGGGACCGGTTTCATTTATCACTTCATTTTTTTCGACCACATCAGCGGCAGCGTACAGAGCGAGAGATGTGAATGATTACAATCTGCATGAAAAGCACAACTCGAGCAAGCACTTGTTCCATAACATGCATTGAATCCCAAGACTGGAGGGGGAAAGGCGGAAGTAAAAGTTTTGAGATTCACAGCCTGCGGGGGGGGGGGGCGATCGCCTTTAGGTGCACCCGGAGCCTTCGGAATGTCGTGAGCGAACCTAGACGGCTATACCTTGGAGGGGCGCACTGCTTCAACGGCTTGCGTCTTGTGAACCTAGACGAAGCACTATGCACGTCACTTGCTGCAGCAGCCAGAAGGATTGACTGAAACCTATAGCCGCAAACCACTATATTTCTATGAAATATTTGCGGCGCAACTCAGGACGCAAAGAACGGAAAAACGGATGACAGGGATAAAGGCGCCTTATCCAGACTTTTCTATGCAATCAAGTTGCCACACGATTTCTTTTGTTCAGCGATGAACCACTCGCCCGTAACCGGTCCGCTCTCAAAAGGACCATGTTTTTATGTTGACTTCGGCATGTGGAACAAACTGCGAAAAACTAGAGGCGAATATTGATTCAGGACGTCGGGAAAACCGGTTCCTTCCATGTTGTGGCCATCTCTTTACTAATTGTTTTCGTGTAGCAGCGATTCACAGGTAAAATGAAATAGCAAACCCAGTTACAAAAGCCTGCGAGTCATCAGCGAGAATGTCGAGAAGCGAACCCAAACGCGTCTTTTCCTTCGCTTGAGATGGCCTAGTATTCTTGCAACCCACCTGATTGATTATTATGTAGGGTTTAATGGCCCCAAAACCACCATATGATTATAACAACACCGTAGTGAAGGGCTCCGGAAATTTCCACCCCCTGGAGCTCTTTAACGTGCCACCCAAATCTGAGCACACAGACCTACCAGCTTTGCAACAACACCTCTGAGCCACAAGAAAAAAAAAATGACAAAACGCCTATTTATTTTTTTTACATCAGTGGACTACACGCCTTTTTTGTGTCTTGTGATTCGGTAGTAGGTATGCCATCTGGTGTTTAATTCCTTCGCCAGATATTGTTCTCAGGACCCCAACGGTGCGCTATAGGTTGCTTGAGCCTCAAAGGCAGCTACGGCCGCCTTTCTATGAAGGCGAAACAGGCCTGTAGGCATAGATTTAGGTGCACGTTGAAAAGACAACACAGTAAAGATTTCAATAGTCTTCTACTAGCAGGAGTCGCAAAAGCCCCCAACAGTTATAGTAATCAGACGTATTTCCTTCGAAGTTGTGTCATTCTTCACTCAGGCCACTATGTACACAAGTGCATCCTTCCGTTATTGTGGCCTTTACGGTAAAGAAAGAAACAAAATATAATCAAATTATCATCTCTCATATGGCTATGCAAGGTACCTGTCCCTACAGAAGGTTACAAGCCACACGTAATTTTTAAGATTTCTTCACCTCTTCCTGAAGGCTGTTTAAAAATGTTGAGCGCAAACGCTATAGCCAAACGTTCGCTTAAAAGTGCGCACGCAGTGTATGGTGGAACGAAGACAACGCGCGTTGTACATTTGATGAACAGAGCATCATCATCATCATCAGCGTGACTACAGCCACTGCAGGGCAAAGGCCACATCCATGTTCCGCCAATCGACCGAGTCCTGTACTTGTGCTGCTACTTTATAACTGCAAACTTCCTAATCCAATCTGACACCTTATTTTTTCTCTCCACCTCGCGCGTTTCCCTTCTTTGAGAATCCAGTCAGTTACCCTTGATGACCAGCGTTTTCTCTGCTTACGCATTACGTGACCCGCTATGTCCATTTCTTTTCTTTGCCCCGCCATGGTGGTCTAATGGCTAAGGTACTCGGCTGCTGACCCGCAGGTTGCGGGATCGAATCCGGGCTGTGGCGGCTGCGTTTCCGATGGAGGCGAAAATGTTGTAGGCCCGTGTACTCAGATTAGGGTGCACGTTAAAGAACCCCAGGTGGTAAAAATTTCCGGAGCCCTCCACTACGGCGTCTCTCATAATCATATGTTGGTTGTGGGACGTTAAACCCTACAAATCAATCAATAATTTCTTCTTCTTGATTTGAGCTATGATATCCGTAACTCCGGTTCATTCTCTGACCCACTCCACTATCTTTCTATCCCTTAAAGGGTTACACGTATAACTTTACTTTTCATCGCTGGCTGCGTGGTCCTCAATTTCAGTTCGTTAGTATTCATTCTCAAGGTGGGGCGTGCAAACAAGCCGTCTTTTTTTGCCTTAACTTCTTTCTTGTGCCTGTGTTTGCACGCCCTCTATTTTAGAGTGAATATTTGATCTAGCATTTGGAAGTCCCCCGCTTGCTCCTTCTTTTTTCTCCAATACTCTCCACCGGCTTTGCCTTCTTGAGTGGATTTTGTGCAGAGATTCGTTGCATGAGAAGCGGCATCTTCCGAAGGAGAAACTTCTGGCCGAAAGCCGGGGGCAAAGCTCGTTTACGCACACTTCGCCATCGTTTCTTCGATCCACGTTGTCCCATTTGGCGCTGTGATTCTCACGAATTGCGTCCCTTCTTCGTTCTCGCGCTCTGATTCTCCTGTACCTATTCCCCCTTCGATCTGCCGCGAACTCCCCAGGCACGCGGAAGCGAAGCCAAGAAACGAGACGCAGCGCAAAGGTTTCTCTTTTCGAGCACCTTAAGAAAAGCGGCACCACCTCCCCCCCCCCCCCCCCTCCCTCTTGCTTCCCGTTTCTTCCCCATACACTGACTTTTCAAAAACATTTTTTATTTTTATTGTCTTTCACTGGAGCCGTGAATGGGTAAGGTGGCTTACACAGGGACTTCGCGCGTAGTTTGCTCAGGGCCTCAGACCAATAGAAGAAGGAGATAAAAAAGGAATCGAAACAGACCAAAACAAAATAGTGGCAGATGCGGTCACGGCAAAAGAACCGGCAACAACCTTCAAGATAATACCACGTGATCGTTTGCTTTTTTTTCCCCCGAAAACCTTCTCCTTTTGTTTTCGCCCGTTTTCCGAGAGGAACGCAGTCCCATTTCACGCGTACAGAGGTTTATAAGTTCTGTCCGCGCATGCGAATGCTGCTTGTAGTTCAAACTCGCATGCACAAACTGTTTCTTGAGGCGTTTGTCTGCTTTGCTTTCCCACGCTGCGATTGCCGGTGAACTTTACCAGCTGCGGCTCTTTCCCCTTCCTCTCTTTTACAAGGATAACAACAGCGCCCTCGCATAAAGTCGAGGTTTTGACGAAAGCCCATCTGGTGGGGAAGTAACATGATAGAACTGAAAGGACACTGAAAAAAGAGTTCAAGTACGTTTCGGTTCCCCTTACTGGAGCCCTGTTCCTGACGCAAGCCTCTTGCAGGCGTCGAAGTTCGCGTTCGCCGTGCGCGAAGGCGCAGCTTTCTTCGGGGCCGTGGTTTTTCACTCCATAAAAAGCACCGAAAAGGAATTGTGGAGCAGCCCCGCCCATTCCCTCCGCATTGTGGCCATTCTTCTGTCTGTCACCCAGGGAGACGGAAGGCGTGAACGACCGAGAAACGTCGGTATGTCGCAAAACGTGCGGCAGAGCCACCAAACAGCCTTGCTCCCCCACAGGCTCACACACCTCTTGTTGCTTGCTTCAGAAAACATGTCTGTGCGAGAGGTTATGAATGTCCTATTTTTCGGTTTCTCAGGCCTACCAGTCCACGTGATGAACTTATCCACGCCTTTGCACTAGTCCTGGATGGTGTATGTGCTTTCTATTCTACACGCTTTTTTGTTTATTTCTTTGTTTTTTTGCGTATTCAGGACAACCAGCAGTAACTCACAATGATCATACCCTGTGTCCGTATTCACGACTTGATTTTGTTTAATGCCGTTGTTCACAGCTTTTCGTTGCCCTTATCATACACGCTGTGATGAGTCGTGAGTACAGCGCCTATAGTTGGCCACAATGTGTCTCACCTCGGGAAGTATTGCATTTGAAACTGTCGTTTGACATCGTTTCATTGTTGTCTCTGTCATGAGGATCCTTAATGAAGTGACAGGGTGGGTTGCTGCTTTCAATTTAAGAGCGAGACATGTAAACATAGCACGCCGTTATAATTTTACGTATACTTGGTACGAAAACGACAACGCATCCTTGCTTACAACCACGGCTGTATACCCATTCACCGAGTCACTGGGACAGAAGAGCGGGGCCTAGACATGCCGCAGCGTAATCATGGCATTGTATATACGCATACCCACTTATCTCATCATCGTCACTGATCACTGCTATTTTTTCACATACCCTTCACCTAATTAAAATCAGCAAGCCATAATAAAATCCACAACACCGTGAACATTTCTTCATCACTTTGCTCTTTTTTATGTCTGAAAAACCTGTGTACCATCTCTGCAGATCGCTGATGAAGTTACAGCCATAAGTACTTCACCACAACTGTTAAGCAAAATTAACCACGGTAAATATGTGACGAACCTACAGCATAGCAGCCGTATATACATACACTCTACCATTCTGTAAAGTGGTTTAAGTTATCCCACTGCAATGGCAGAACAATGCATACTTGAACGGGCATGACCGTAAGGTACCGAGACAACGTCTTCTGCATATTTATAGATGGGCGCCATTCAACAGGAGTTTTACACACATATCTACACGAGATGACCAAAATGAGCTTTCTCTACGTTGCCTCACACCATTTATTTGAACCGCTAAAGATTTTTCTGGGGCACCTGCATGGCAGCTGCACACTTCGCTTACTAACGTCTGGTTCCCATCAATGTGTAGGCACTGACTGGAGAGTCGCTATTTCTGCCGGTGCTCATCGCAAATGGAGCTTTTTTTTTTTATCATATTTAGTATTCTCATCTTTACCTTTTATGGTTTGACGTTACGAAGATACATTCACTACAGTTTCGAGACCTAAGACTAACCGTCGGGGGAAAATCGTGAGTTCTGCCAAATATGACCGCAGGTCTGGTAAGCCCATCTTCAATTACAAATTCGGTCGCTCTAAGGTTGTCAAAGAGTCATTGCGAAGACTATTTGAAATGCGTCTCTGAATAAATCATTTGTATACATGTTTGAATCCCCTTTCCGTGATCAGACCAATCGCCTAATGGACGTGGATTACCCTGATGGCAAATTTCATCGATATGTAAACTTATTGTTCGTAATATCAAGTTCATGAAAGGCAAAGCTGATATCACTAAACGAATAAATGAAAATTGCAGCATTTCCCTGCGTTCACAAATTGGCGTATGGGCTCAAGAACATATAGCCTGTAGTTGAGGCGGTGATGTTCGTTTTTCGCAACATCTAATCTCTCCGATGATTGACAATGCCCTGAAAGATAAGCAGGTTAGAGGTTAGTGCACAGTTAATATAAAGAAGAAGTACATTGTCTGTGTTGAACAAGTGGTTTATGCCATTCCACTATCATATGGTAGGAAGTAGGAACAACATGGGGCAAACGAAACGGTGTAAATGGTTTGGCTGAGAGAGCACGGGCTATACCCTCATAAGGTTGCACGCATGAATCATGCCGGAGCGCTGCAGGTCACGTGGTTACCGTCTCAACTTTAATAATACCGCCCATATATTTTTTTTCAAACACGTCAACCAACTGACAAGAGAAAAAAAATTGATAGATTGATATGTGGGCTTTAACGTCCCAAAACCACTATTTGATTATAAGAGACGCCGTAGTGGAGGGCTCCGGAAATTTTGACCACCTGGGGTTCTTTAACGTGCACTCAAATCTGGGCACACGGGCCTACAACATTTCCGCCTCCGCAGAAAAAAATTGCTGAGCCCTATAACACGCTGTTTAGAAAGAAGAATTGTGTGAGTGAACCATCAGTCACTCTTCATGAGAAGGAATTAGGCTACCTGTGTCAATATTGAATATCTATAATTGTGACGTCTCTGCCATGATGTTTCATTTTGTTTTGCGCACGTCGCACTGGTTAGATTCATCTTAACAAATTTGAATAAAATATCATTTGAGAGTTTATCAATTCCTTCTTAGCACCCTTGTCTAGTGTTGCGTTGTAACTAGTTCTTGGTGAATCTTTACCAATGTCCCACTTGCCTTTTCGGTGCCTTCACACAGCAGCCTCATATGTTGAAGCTTAATTTGAATGCTTAGGTCGTATGGTTTTAATTCTTACACGTTTATTTATTTTTTTGCTAAAGCGTATTCAGTATTCAGCACGTGCCTTTGCAACAGGAGGTTCAGAAGTACCCTGCTTTGCCACCTTGATATCACGTTATAAATAATTGCAGTAGATACTCCGCGGAACAGCTTTTTTGTTCGATATGTAAAAATTTGATGAATGTATCTTGCGTGTCTTCTGTGTAAATCATATATACAGCCTGGTGTTTTGCGAGTCGAAATTCGAGACGATTGGGGGGTATGCCATAGTGGAGTACTGCGGGTTGATTCCTACCACCGGAGGTTATTGAACGTTCGCGGGTGTTCTCTCCATTTCGCGCCCATAAAAAGGCTTGCTGCCACTTTGGCCTGGAATCGAACCCGCGTCCTCCTAACGCTACCCGACCAGTGGTGGGACGGCAACCCTGTATACTTTTATAAGAAGTTTCTCCGTTACTTAGACGTTGTACATTTTTTTTCTTTTTCAGCGTTCACTCCTTTATCGGTTTCAATTTATGCACAAAAAAAGGAAGTTCCGGCTGTTTTTTTTTTGGGGGGGGGGGGGGGGGGGGGCAAACGGTGTATTGGGTACACGCCATACAAATCCTGCGCAACACGGACAGCCTGGCACAAAATAACGCGTGCTCGGAACATCCTAATTCGGCTTCTGCCTTTGTGAACGCTAGGGCAATCCACAATATCCATCTCGTCTTTGCCTCATAAATCTAGAAGTTTCTTTCATCCATTGCCTCTTGATTCACTCGACCTGACAGCTCTCGGTGCACTTGCTGTGTACCTAACGGTTGAGACCTTTGAACCCGGGAAACACGAGCTCTCAATGTTGTAGCCAACCGCTAGAAATAAAACGACGCACGCGATACACAACGAAAAGGCGAACAGGACGAAAGACGAGAACACGTTAGCAAGAAGGCGAGGAAAACGGGCTGACGGGAAAAATTTATGACGAGACGCGAACGGACAAGTCTCGTTGCGCGCGGCACTGGCTGGCTCGCGCTTCGGCCATCGGCCGCGTCTGCTGTTGAACCCGCCTACGGGATTCGTGTGCCCCCGTGGCGCGATTTATAGGTCCGCCGAGGCTCGCTTATAAACGATCGTCCACTCGCTGGCTTAGCATAGAAATGGCCCCCTAAAGGACCGGCTCGGTGAGAAGCTTCTGTTTATACAGCCCTCGCTGGGCGCAGCAGGCGGGATCTTTCGAACGTGATTTGCGAAAGCTCGTGTGCACACAGCCCCGTTTTGGAAGCGGAGACGGTGTAACAGGAACGACGACGCATTGCTTTTTAACAGGCTGACAACGCGCCGGCTGTACACGAGTGCGATTTGCTTCGAGCATGTCTTTCACAATGTGATCTTCTTTCTTTGCGCTGTGCTTCGACGTGCACAGCGCAGACGCACCCTTCCCTATTTCCTCCTCCTCCATCCATCCATCCATCCATCCATCCATTCATTCATTCATTCATTCATTCATTCATTCATTCATTCATTCATCCATCCATCCATCCATCCATCCATCCATCCATCCGTCCATCCATCCATCCATCCATCCATCCATCCATCCATCCATCCATCCATCCATCCATCCACCGGCGAGCACGTGCACCTGTTCAGCCTACACGCCTCCTTTGGATCGCCGAGCGGCCGAGCAGGAGGGGCATATCGCCATAGAGTTAGTGTGCAGAGCTGGAATATATGCATCTCGCGCTTTCGCGCACGTGTCGCTGTCACGTGGTAACGCTTTTCCCAAATCTTTATTGCCAAAGATACACCACGGCCACCACCGCGCCTCCAGAGCGTGTCGTTCTGATTGGCTGCGGCAAAGGGGCGAGCCTCGGCAGGCGGCAAAAAAATTGCTTCGAGAGCAATCACACCTTGCCGCTTCGCTTACCACCCGCTTACACCACCCAGAGGAGGTTTTCTCCGCTTTTTTTTTTTTTTGCTTTTCCGCCTTGCCACTTAAGGCGCGCCATCTTGGGGTGAACCAGCCTTCTCAGCATTTTGCATGCGGCACGGGCCAAACTCTCCGAGAGCGTATTTCATGCAACATAGAATCTCTCTCTGGCTGTAAATAAGAGGCTATGGTCATTTCATATAGGCATATTTTATCACACTCTCTCAAGAAGGTGGCCTATCAACATGAATGGCTTCTGTTTTTTTTAAAGACGATAATCTTTCTCGGTGTACTTCGACGCAAAAATTTTGATCTGTCTGTTTATAACTTGTGTTTAGAGAAAATACCTTTGTCCGTTTGTCGGCCGTAACGATACCTCAAACTACACCCAGCGATACTGCTAATGGCCAACACCATCGGCAGCACCCACCAACATCGCTCAAGTTTCAGCGTTCATACTTGTGCGATTGTCATTTGAAAAAAACAATTATTGTGCATATTTGAGGCACTATAACAATACGTCAATATTTTGTATGTGTGTCTTTATACTAGAAAAGGCACAAATAACTCATTCTAAGGACTGTAGCGTTTATCACGCTGCGCTGACAGTGCAACTCGATGCTCAAAAAGCCAAGAGTTTCCAACGCTTTGCTAAGACGACACGGTGGTGGCACCTGCCCGTCGCTTTGCCTTCTACACCTTACCGCCTCCGAGACAGGCGCGCATCTTTCGCCATGGGCACGCACGTCTTCCTTCGTTTTTGAAGATAACTGCCAGATAGCGTTCGTGTCTAACGTGCTTCGATGCACTCGTTCGCCTTCGCTGCACAGATCAAGACTCTCTAACGCAGCGCCCCCAGAATACAATCCACCAATTTTCTCACGCAGAACATCAAATGAAAGTTTTGTTCACTCTTTCTAGATGCAACACTATTGTCTTTCGACGTCATTTGCAGTGAAACATGCAGACACGGGGCCATTTTTTTTTCTGCCCTTAATGAGCTGCAAGAGCTTTGCCCTCGCATATGCGATAAAAGCAAACAAAGACGAAATATCAGGCATGAAAATCTTTCCATTGAATGCTGTGTTATTGTTAACTCTAATTCCTTGTCGCGCGGGAAATTTCAACACGGGCCTCTCCGAAAGATGCATGAATGATCGATTTTGGCTGTATGCACGAAAAGCAGAACGAGAGACAAGCCTGCATTTTTAAAGCTGTTCATCTAGAAGAGTTTTTTATCAGCAACAAAGACGGTGTCTGTATAGGCGGAGCTTCGATATAATTCCGTACTTCTGAACATCGATTTCTGCTGGGCTTCTTGACAAGCGCAGCTGTCATTTGCACATAGACTGTAGTTGTCGTCACAGATTTATGTTTCCATTATTTCATTTGAATTTGTTTTCAACGCGATGTACGTTGTGCATATGCAAGGCCATGAAAATTTGTACTTAAACTTGGTGAGTGTGACTCAAAGTTTTTAGTAGTGGCAGTGCGTTGTCTGCTTTGCATTTCTGGTGCTCCTCGTTTTTTAGTGCTATATACCTTATTTTAGCAGTCCCATTTGCACTCACATAAACACTTTTTTGTTTATTTCTGAGTCCACGCCCAGTGCTTCAACTCCAAATGTCGTATGGAGGCTGCTATATATATGCGTGTACTGAAACTATACTTTTTGCGTACGCAGTTTTGAGTTGCGGTGTAGTTTGTCTTTAAAAGGTGCAATGCTTTCTGAAGTGCGATGTTGAATTTTCTCTGCTGACTTTTTTACTTTTGGATTGGGTGTACAGTCTGCGCAGCCACTGTCTGCGCATGCGCACGCCGCAGACACCGATGATAAAAGTCCTTTCTACTGCCTTCGTGCATTGTCACTGGTGTAAGTGCAAGAGGTGCTAAACAGAAAAAAGACCCGGCGTCCCCGTATTCCATCCTCTTAGCGGATAATTCGCTGCCTAATCACGTTAATTTCCTCGGAGTAACGAGTTGCGTCAATTACGTGGCTTAATAATAAAGGTAAAAGAACGTTACTTCGCAATCTGGTCACATGCGTTGGTAAGGCAGTTCTATTCGGTAGTGGTTCTAGAAAAAAATTGAAATCATGAATTAGCCAGTATGAACAAGGTTTGGGATTAAGGCCTTCTGGTGGTGGTGTCGGGTACACTTGCTATAGTTAGGGGTGTTCAATACGGAAATGGATCCATGGCTCGTCTTTATTACAAATGTCATGAAGAAATTCAATTCCAGGCTTTCGCCCTAGCACTTGTAAACTGAGGGGAATCTCAATGACTTGTATTGAATCAGAGGGTTAGCCTAACGCGGAAGATTTGTTAAATATAAACTTTACAGTCTATATTTGAATAGATTCAACAGTGTCAATGTTACGCAGTGCAAAGGTCCCATATTATGCACGTCTTCATCACACAAAGACAATTTTTTATGTCCTTTTTATTCATGCCTATTTGGCAAAAAAATATTGGAAGGTAAGTTTTGTTCACACCGATGGCGGGGCGGCCAAGGCGACGAGATGGCAACGCCGAAATCGGGAAATAAAAATAAAAAACTCCCAAGCATTTCCCCGAGGGTGAACATGGCTAAGTGTGAATACACGGGGTGATGCTATGAGGGGTATTTAATAATTCGCACTATTATATTTATTAATCACACTATGGTGCCTTTACGGTGTAATGGTTCCTGAGAATCGCAGTTTGATCACGCGGGGGAGTTTACGTTAACTCACTGGCGAATGCCAACGGATTTTAACTTTACTCCCCCTCACGACCCCGCTCTCGACGGGAGACTGAGAGAGAAGGCGGGCGCGCGAGAGAGAAGGGTGCGCGCGCAGCTGCAGTGAGCGAGGAGAGCGGAGGAGCGAGCGAAGGGGGAGGGGGTATAAGGCAGGTCAGTGTATAAGGCGCGTTACTGACACCGATATCAGCGTCGCGTCCGTGGCTTATTCGGTAGAGCGTCGCGCTGCGGCCCGCCAAGTGCTCTTTCTTTTAAAGATAGAGAGAAGACTGCGGACGCCGCCGACGGCGGTGGATGGTTTGGGGTCGCTTATAAATTGTATTCACACTTAAAACCTCCCCTCCAGGTGGTCAAAGCAGGAGAAAAAGTGGGTGGCAAGGGCGATCGCTCTCGCAGCAATTTTTTGCCGCCTACCGATGCTCGCCGCTTTGCCGGTGCCAATCAGAATGGCACTTGGCGGAGGCGCGATGGTGGCGCTAGTGTAGGTTTGGTAGAAGCATTGCCACGTTATAGCTACACGTGGGCCAAAGCACGAGGTGCCCGCCTTTTCTGCTGCGCGTACAGCCGAAAGAGGCATGCAGTCTGAACCGGTTCACGCACTCACTGCCTCGCCGCTTCGAAATGCCCGCTTGACCGCTTTTGCCACACTGTCTTCGGTGTGAACCAGCCTGTAGGCTATATTAGAGCCGGCTATCGCAACATCATGGTGTCAACATAAAAGATACACACAAGGATTCGAAAAATTAACAAGAATAGAAGAATTAAAATAATCAGAGGCACTATATACATATATACACAAGGCTTACAACACAGGAGCACAGTCTTTGGGTATAGTCCACTTTCACACAGCGTGATCACACTTTAGATAGAGTCCGTAGACATAATAGCAAGCACTTCTAACTTCGTATTCAGTGTGAAACATCGTCAGCATGTTCATGCGGCCACGACGACGAGGATATCTGTCACCTCTGGCTCGACTGTCCGGAACACGACACACACCGAAGGCGACTAGAACAGAAACTCCATAAGGATGATCCCGATTGGCCATTTGCGTTGAATAAAATACTAGGTTCATGGCCATCCAAAAAAAAATGACAGAGCAATGAAGGTGCTCCAACACTTCTTCGAAGAAACGAAGGTTTGATCGACTGATTGATATGTGGGGTTTAACGTCCCAAAACCACCATATGATTATGGGAGACGCCGTAGTGGAGTGCTTCAGAGGTTTCGACCACCTGAGGTTCTTTAACGTGCACCCAAATCTGAGCACACGGGCCTACAACATTTCCGCCTCCACCGGAAATGCAGCCGCCGCAGCCAGGATTCGATCCCACCACCTGCGGGTCAGCAGCCGAGTACCTTAGCCACTAGACCACCACGGCGGGGCAAAGAAACGAAGATTTGTGACCACTACTGAGTGGAGAAAAGTTAAAAGTGAGCATGCCGACTACATGTTTGTTCTGCCCATAGGAGAACTTTTGCTTTAACCTATGTATATGACTGCATATATGCATACAAGCTATTTTTCTTTTTTTATTTGTCACAGTCAAGTGAAAAGGCGAAGCCGTCGCTAAGTAACGGTGACAAAAACTCCTTCGTTTATTTTCTACTTCAATGAAAGAAAATGGCAAGGAGAAATAAGAACAAAAGGCCGTTCATAAAATTTGTGTCCTATAAAATATCACTGCGTGCCTTTGATTATCATATAGGGGCCGCGGTCCAAGTACTTTGCCAATTCTTAGTGGCCGTCTGTCGAGGTGGTTCTGTAGCAGGGTAGCATAATTATGTGGGATATCAGTGGTCCAATAAAATATTCAGCCGGAATTAAAAGTGTCTCCTTGGTGATGAACATTCTGTCCTGTTCTTTAGCGTAGACTAATTTCTTCTCACCAAGGCTTAGGGTGACAGATGTTGCAAAATTGTAGCCACACTTGCAATCAAGCACGAAAATCTTCCTTTTTTTGTACAAGGTTTTTCACAATGGTACAATGCTCATGATTGTGAGGCTCTATGCAGGTGTAAAAAACTAGAAATTCGGGGATATATATGGCGCATAGCTCACGGAAGTTTTGAGCGAAAACAAAAAAGAAGAACGAGATATTCACAAGATCAGGAGACTGGACGAGCACCCGTCCATTCTCCGGGTCTTGTGGATGTCTTGTTTTTTCCATTCAAAATTTCTGCTAGGTGCATGCGTTGTTGTGACAGTTGAAATTTCTCGGTTATGAATGCGTTTGTATAGCAATTAGGAGGCAACAACTGTGCATACCACTGACGGAGAGATAGGATCACTACTGGAACTTTTATAGCCGCTTCTACTTGACTTCGCGAAATGTATAGAAAAAAGTGTGCAGAGGCTTCTGTGCAGCCGTGCACGCGCCCGACAGAAGACTGGGGAGGCAGGCGACAGACAAATAGATGGCGTTCTACGGCCACCATCACGCTTCAAGAACTTCGGCAAGCCGAAGTCGGATCTGCAACCACGCTTTCGATACCAGAGGACGTCCGCGACTGGCTTCCTCTGGGCCTTTTTCTCACAACCGTCCTTCTGGCTCTGCCACTTCCACTATCAACGGTTAGACGACAACTCCCCAAGTACATCGCAGGTTAGAAAGTTCAAGACGCCGAAGCAAAATTCCAGCTGCCTCTCCGACCTAAAAGGAAGGGGGGGGGGGGCATGAATTCGAGTTAAGGGCCACAAGGCAGGCCACCGGCAGCTGAGGCACCAGCCATCCAATTAGTTGCTCGAGCAAGCGACTTAAATTAAAGCGGCACGTCCGCGATTTCTACTTCGACCATGCTGGAACGAGCAAGCGTGCTTCCTTAGCACTGCCATGAATCCTCCGAAAACTCTTTGAAGTTTCGTTGCAGCGGGCAGCTTCTTCACTCGGATGCACTTGCGAATACTTCGGAGTCCAGGGCATATTGCTGCAACGCGTACTCGGTAAACCGATCGCCCTACCTCAGTCGGTGTGACACCTTGCTAGGTTCTTCCGCCATTCTCCTTTGAGACTTTTTTCGCCCACGCGCCATCTTACGAGAAGCGCGCTCAATCGGGGCGCTCGGCCTATGCTTTAGAAGACCACATCGACTACAAGGCCCTGGGAAGAAAGTACGGGCTTCGGAAGAGGGAGCGAAATTAAGAAAGAACGACAGATACCCGTGAGTCCGGCGTGCCAGCATCGTGATCGCAATGCCAAACCCAAAGTAAGAGTTTTTACTGCGTCCCTATACTCTTTGATCAATCTAGAAAATGAAAAAAAATATGAAAGAAGTAAGAGTAGAAAAACAGAGTAGAAAAACTTCCTTTACATAGATCGCTTACTGATTTTTCTTTACTCGCTATTTTACTGAGTAGACGGTTTCCAGAGGGAGCTACTCGCAGGAAGGGCGCCTTAAGTAAACGCCGCCGAAAACCCACAGTCGACTCTCTGTCGCTTC
This sequence comes from Rhipicephalus microplus, assembly GCF_013339725.1. NCBI lineage: Eukaryota > Metazoa > Arthropoda > Arachnida > Ixodida > Ixodidae > Rhipicephalus > Rhipicephalus microplus. The sequence goes on from NC_051170.1 coordinate 129,485,817, forward strand.
TTTGCTCCATTTTAGTTTAGCTATTTCATCCGAAGCTTTTAGCCTCGCTCTGCGGTAGATTGCACCGGAATGAATTATTGAGCAGCCGTTTCATTTGTCACTTTCCTTTTTTGAGCTGCGTATAAACCATACTCAGGAAGTATTTCATTCGTCTTCTCTTGTCTCCCCCCCCCCCCTACCCCCGCCCTAACTGTTTCGCACCACAAGATGTCTTCAGAGAACTGACGTCTTTCCCGGCTGATCTCTTAAATGCAGCACTCTGCGCTAATGGTCGTCATGCTCTACACTCGTTAGGCCGAAAGATCTTTCTCCAAACTTTCCTGTAGAGTGAGAGACAGGTGAGCCCGGGTTCGACGCCTGCCTATTTAGTTTCTCGTCTTTTTCTACTCCTCTGTTGCACAGGTGTATTCAGCAGAACTACATTTGCAAGCAACGAACACCTTCCGCGTCGTCAAGAACTCTCAGTTTAGCATTTGTAAACAAGGAATAAATGAACTTGGCCGGATTAGACTTGTACGAGGCATCGAACGTTAGTGAATTGTAATTCAATTTATGCGCACCGAAAAAAAAAACAAGTGAAATATGTCGTTGAAAATATGGAGAGCTATGTTACGCTTGCTTGTTGAATAAGTGCTGCGAAAATAAGATACAGACATCCCCCATGAGCTTTAGTTAGAAGTCATGGTGAAAACAGTCAGCTGTAAACAACTTCACGAGATGCGAACCTGCACTTCAAGGGACTCCACGAGTCCCACGTTTCGTAGACTCGCGTAGTGTTAAGCTCTGAAATTTTTAAACGTTTTAACAGAACTTGACGATGGCCTTGTAAGCACCTGTCTTTTTCGCTTTGCTCCAACCCTTGCGTTGTGGGTGCCTGAGCGAATAAAAAAATAATAAAAACAAAAGGACAGCGAAAACACGTTAACCGAGTGGCACAGCCGTCAGCAGAAGCAAAAGGGACTACATTAGCGACTCTGCGGTAAACACATGCTGCTATAGAAGGCTCGTTAGGCCACTCTGTGCACGTTTTTCCCTCATCCGAGGAAGCAGCAGCAGCGCCAATAGCAGCAGTAAAATCGCGACGCCAGCCGCGCAGAAGCACGTGCCCAGGGTATCTTAAACGCCCCCGTCGTTATCTTCGCACACGGCTGAGCACTGTTTGTTAGTCGAACTGCATCACGCAACGAACGGTAATTGGGTGGAAGAAACCTCTGCGTAATCGAGGCACATCTATCTTCATTTTTTTATTTCTTGCTACGGCGCTAACGCGTGCTCTTTGCGGAGAACATAACTTTTGTGCGTGCTAGGAGGCTATATAAGGCCCCACTTAGCAGATCGAACCATGAGTCATCGCCAACTCGCACTACAGTGCTTCGTCGAAGATAAACAACAACAACAACAACAACAACAACAACAACAACAACAACAACAACAACAACAACAACAACAACAACAACAACAACGACGACGACGACGACGACGACGACGACGAACAACAAGCAAGCAAGCAAACAAACAAACAAACAAACAAACAAACAAACAAACAAACAAACAAACAAACAAACAAACAAATAAGCGGTGACGTATGGAAAGCATGCGAAAGACGACAAAGGAGAAGCCTCATAAGCCGCATTGAATGATGTTTCTTCATACGAACGCATAGGGTCTCCGTTTGAAGCTGATATAGAGCAAAAAATTACGAGCTGTGCATCCTACAGTCAAAGTCGGGTAACGACAGGCTGACAACAACAAGAACAAAAATCAGTGCCGATTCAGCCCTAAATACGATGCGAGTATATTGTAACTACGTTTAATTACTTTGGCCTACCTTGGCAGCCGATAACAGCAGACAACAGTACCATGTTGTCAAATAAGGCATACCTTCCTATAAACTTGTGCTTTTTGCTTTAGTGTGCCTTATGTTTAGCTCTTATGAAACAGTATGCATGTGAACCTTGTGCACAGGCAAGAGTATAGTTACCATGTATTGAGAAGAAAAGCCACCAACTACAACGTCGAAAGCTACGCTTTTATTCAGAATGTCCTTGGTGCCACCATATGCATTGACAAGAAAAAACTCGCTGTTTATGAACAACAGAGAGAGGAAGAAAGTGAGCTACCAATATCTTTCACGCTAATTCAGTTCCTTCACTGCCTGCACTCTGATGTCGACGAAATCTTGTTCGCGCTGAAAGCTATGAAAGCCACGTAATTAGGCTATGAAATCTCGCTCATTCTCACCATGGCCCACAATATTTTATAAGCTAGCTCCATTCTCCACTGAATGCCACCCAAAAGGCAAAGCAGAGCAGCTTATCCACAACGATGGCCGAGGAGGAGATAAGTGCGAGAGAACGCAGGAGACGAAACGAGCCGCCGCTATTACCACCCACGACGTGATAGGGAGGGTGGGGGAAAGGTTTCCCCAAAGGGGGGCGTGCCACGGCCTCTCATTAGCGAAGTGCGTGCTAATGAGGAGACCCCTATTGTTATAACGGGGTGGTGCTAGCATGGACTTGCAGCTTTTGTCGCCGCGGGGTTCACCACCGTACCGGTGTTCTGCATACGTGTGGTGATTTCGGATACGTAGAAGCCGCCTAAACAACAAATAAGAAAAAAAAAACCAGAGAAGGCGAGGAAGAGAGCCAAATCGAAAGAACTCGCTGTGACTATTTTTGTATTCCAAGCGACCACGATCCGCTGAAGGCAATTCTGGGTGTTGGTGACAAGTTGTTCATGCTTTTTTTTTTACCTTTCTATAACTTCATCTAAGCCGATGACAGGGCAAGAAAAGAAAGAAGTAAAAAAAAAAAGAAGTGAAGAGATAACGGAGAACAGGCGCAACGCGCAAGAGCGGAAGTTGTGCGCGTGTAACCTAGCGCATGTCATGCCCTCCCCTAATCGAGTTCGCCATCTTGCTGTGCGTTGATAAGGCACGGACCACACAGAAGTGCACACCACACGCGGTGCAGGCGTGCTGACAAAATCAGATGGCGTCATGCGCGCTTCTGGGCCGTGTGCGGCTTTCAGTGGAGTGTGCCTGCAGTAGTGGGCTTGGCATACGTGCGTGCTCAAGCACGCTTAAGCTCTAAGTACTTCTAGATTTAAAGCTGTGGCAGTTAGACTGCACCAGTGCTCCGTGGCGTTCGGCGGGACTTCGAATTGTCGATAGCCGAGTCACGCCGCTATTGCTATTTTGCATGCGCATATCACTCTAGACATCCATATATCCCTCATACTGTTGGTTGCACCCCAAGCAAAGCTGTGAGAGACAGAGACGCACTTTCTGGCTACACAGTCTGTGACGTCCAAGTCTAAACAAAAATTTGAATACGCGAGAAAGCGAGGAAATCTTGCAATGTACAAGCTTTCATGAACCGCAATCATGATATATTGGTTTGACAATTTGCCGGTATCTCTTAATGGTTGTAAACACAGTGATGATGAGGCTAAATGAAATGCACGTTAAAAAAGAGCTAGTCGTCAAGACTTAGCAGCGTGTTCTTCCCTTAATTTTTCATTTAGTCCTCGACGTCATGCATATCTACTGCAGTCTCCCCTAAAAGGCTTGCTCTCTCTCTCTAACCCATATATACATGCACCCCCTTCACACTGAGGGAGAGAGAGCGAAAGCCTGCAGTAGTTCTAAAGAATGACTATTAAAATATATCAAACATACATGAGGCGTTTGTTTTCTAAAATAACCAAATGCGCTTTAACTAAAACGGAGAAAAATGCACTTTTTTTCTACTGACAATATGGTCGGGCCTGCTCAAACAGCTTTTCGCCAGTATGTTTCTCTCTCCTAAATACCACAAATTGATGATTGATTTGTGGGGTTTAACGTCCCAAAACCACCATTTGATTATGAGAGATGCCGTAGTGGAGGGCTCCGGAAATTTTGACCACCTGGGGTTCTTTAACGTGCACCCAAATCTGAGTACACGGGCCTACAACATACCACAAATCTAGACTGTAGTTGAAATTTAAACAGCCCAATATCATCAATATTGAGGATTCAAGTGTTCATTTGGTTCATATCGATTAGATCTCATTTGGGCGTGAATCAGTTTGTAAATTAGGTGTAAAGTGATTGGGATGTGCGGCATATAGCAATATTTTGCGATAGAATTAACGTAAGAAATACTTGTGCTTCTGTAGGTGCCGTGCTTTGTCACGTGGACGTAATGGCGATTATTTCGATCATTATAACGAAGAGCGAGTGATTCCTCCTGGCAAAAAGGCACACAATTATGGACTGTATGCAGTGTTTTCTTCTTCTCGGCATTTATTGAAGGCCTTGAAAACCGCGCCAGTTTATTTTATGCCACGCAGTTTCGGACCACTTCTTCTTTAGGGAAGCGATAGGTACCCAATATCTTCATTTGATGTGTATTCTACTTCCAATACAACGTCTTGCAGCGAACGGAGGACATGATACTGTTGCGCTAAGCTCGCTAAGATTCACCAAGAGGCAAAAAAGAAGTAGAAAGTCAGCCTGTTCTTTATAATAGAGTTTTGTGATTGAACATGATGTGCTTCAGTAAGTGCAATCACGTCCTACAAAAACCTAATAGTGGAACGTAAACACCACAACAAAGCAACTAGAACACAAAGGAAACATTTTGGGAAGACTACGTTGGTTGTTTTGGTCACAATTGTTGGCGCAGCACTGCTTTATTGAATGTGGCTCAATTTGATTGAAGCAGTGGCCGTATTTGGTTCATTTTTGTTTAGAAATTGCCTTCCCGAGTTCATGTTACGATAACGAGCTGCCCCATTTTGATTATTTTGATTATAACGGTTCTAGAAGTCGAAGACACTTAGGCGTACTTTACGTTCCCATGACAGTTAGTTTCGGTTTCGGCATTTCGCCGTTTCTTAAAAAAACTGCTTTATATTGCACTTACGACATCTGCGGGCATTTCAACGCTCAAAACACTGCGAGGACTTCACTAGCTTCTTCATGGTCGAATAACTTTGCTGCGACGGCGGACGTTGTGCGCAGCCAGAACTACAAAGTCATGTATGCGTTCTGGGTGATACCACAGCTGAATCAGAAAAAGAGCAACGGGCCCGTCCTCGCATGCGGTTAAGGCCGCCAGACGCCGGTCACAACCACGTCCCGTGCCCTTTAAATTGCGCATTCCATGAATGGAAAATAAGAACGGTCGCTTCGCCTCTGCCGAACAGGCCCGAGGAAGGAGCGACATTGGGCTCGGTCACCGCACCGTCAACTCGTGGCAGCGAAGGGCTCCGCGCGGTAATGTCTGTCTGCTTCTTTTCCTTTCTCGTACCGTGGAAATGAATAGGACCGTTTGCGAGGCTGTGCGACGATCCGGCGGCAGCAGGTCTAGCCAGTACGGCTTTCCGTGCATGCATAGAAATGGCCCGGAAGGGGCTTTGCATGCAGATTCGCGGCAATTCACATGCAAATTTCCCACCTCTGTCGTGCATTCCGCTCAGATGGCGAGTATGCTGCCGCCATGACCGGCTAAATACCCATACATCGTAGACATATTGATTGTGCTTTCGGTGTTAGCTGCCTGGAAATAGGGGTTCTTTTGTAGCCATTGTATGGCTACGTAACCTCATACAAGGTTACGTAGCTGTACTTGTGCTTGAGAAATCAAAACATATACGGAACATAGTGTAAAATGCAGCTGTAGAGACATACACCAAAAAGAGAGGACCCAGTACCAGCGCTGTTTAAAGTTACGTGATGTTTGGAGAATGTGCACGTAGTGAAACTGATTGTATTCTATTTTCCACTTTCTAGTAATGGCAGACGCTGCTAGTTCAGCACTTGTTGTTTATCCTCTATCTTTTGTGTGTCGTCTTTATCCGCTGCATTTTACATCATGAAGCTAAACCAACTTACCCAAATTTGTACGATGGCGCATCTAGCGAAAAGTTCGTTTACCAGGGAGGCTATGGAAAAAGAGGGAGAGATTAAGGTGCAGCGGAAAGCAGAGAGAGAGAGAGAGAGAGAGAGAGAGAGAGAGAGAGATAAAGATACAAGGAAAGGCAGGGAGGTTAACCAGACACACATCCGGTTTGCAGCGGCAAGCAGGGTTTCTTTTTCGCTCGCTGAAGTGCTGTTACAAGAGATCTGTCTGATGCTTATTTGCGCGGGCTTGCGTTTGAATAAAAGCAGTTTCGCCCCGTCACTGATGATGACTCGGGTGCGCAAGAAGCTTATGACAACTGTCACGATGCGATATGTACTATAGTACATATCGCATCGTGACAGTTCTCATATATACTTTAATGAAGAAGGAATGACGGACTTTTACCGAAGCGTTCGACATTGTGCGGGAACAGAAACAGCAGGAACTAAAACGAGCAGAATTTATAGACAAAAAGTACCACAGTTTTCATGCTTGCAGTAATAATAATAATTTTTTTGAAGATCCATGACCGATTCGTTCGAAAGCTCCTGCATTGTACTTGGGGTTATGTATTTTGTTGTATGACATGACGCATCATTGTACGTTGTGAGTGAAGTGAAGCAGTCCCGTTTGTTTGGCATAAACAAGTTATTCTCAGCCAGCAAGCTTTTAAAATGTTTTAAAGTGAGGGTGTATATAAGCACTATAATATACTAAGTTCGATATGAATTGAGGGTTACAGCACCCACACTGATTTTAACATCCGAATTCCTGCCTGTAAAGCAATACGCGCCAATTTCTAGGACTCGAAACACGTGTAGTCTAGTATTTAGAAAGAATAGTGATGTTGCGAAGGAAGTCCTGATTTTCTCTAAGACTTTACAGCATTCCAACCTTTACTATAAATAGTTTACAAGGAAAGCACGCGCTATATCGATACGTATACGTGGTATAATACAAATAAAAAGCACCATAGTCGCATTGTTTCATACATCAGAATAAACGCGGGATATTCAGGTTCTATCTTTATTGCTTTTTGTTTATTTCGATGCCCTGTGTTACCGAGTTATTCTAATTTTTAATGAGTTATCTTAATGTTTAAGACATATTTTTTATGCATCCAGAATCAAACAAAAAAGAATAAGCGAAGGTTCTTATGCTGACACAGAGTAGTGAGGGCATGCATGTGAACCTGATTGTCATTGAGAGAGAAGTTATAATCACTTCAATGTACCATCCTTGCGCTTCAATGGAGATCTCTGTAAAAGCTTGTTCTGTACAATAAGTTTTCAGAAGTCCCCTTTTAAGGTGCTGAACGAATAGCCTACTTTGAGAAGACTGAGAAACGTAACCGATAAAGCAATGTATTCTGTGCTATATACGACCCCACATACTTTCCTTTCAAAAACGCTAGGACCCTGAAATTCGGTATGATGCAATGCCTACGCTAGCACAATTAGTGGCACCAGGTGGCGAGAAAGGGAAATTCGCCCCCCCCCCCCCCGTAAAATGGTTTAGTTTCGCATGTGTACGCAGGTGCAGATGGAAACACATGTCAGAACGTACGTAAAGGTTGATTAAAATCAACACCTCTCTCCTTCTCAAAATATGTCTGGCTGCGCCACCATCTTGCCCTCACCTCAGTCGCATGGGAAACATTTCAGGCAGGTGTGCGTAGATCTCTAAATTCGAATCATCTCTCCTTGAAGCAACCCCTCTCCCCCCTCCCGCGTATTTTTTTCTTTGAGAGATCACCTGACAAGCTCACGGAACGGATCCTAGCTGATTGAGGCGGTGTGGACGCTTTCCTTCTGTAGGGATTATTTTGTTCTTTGTTTACCTCTGCGTTCAGACTCTTTTGCGCCTGAGACTCTGACGGCGAGTGTCTGCTTCAAGTGACCGAATGATGTTGCGCGTGTTTTGCGGATTACAGCGTGCGCGGCGCACGTCCGTTCATTACAGCTGCCTGTAAAAAGCCGGCCCACGCGCCATGCCGGCGCATGTCTGCATGGCGTGGAGCGACACGGACTCCGCGCCTCTCGTGGTGCCAGCCTCGTTTGCGCCCATCTATTCGCTCGCCCTTTCCTATTTGCGCACACCGGCGTCTGCCGACTCCCACGATCGCGTGCAAAAGCGGCTTTCGGACTGCTTCAGCTGTCAGCGAAGACCCACGATTTTTCTTTAGTCTCATAAGACTTTGGTAACGCCATCGTGACAACATTTTAGCGCATACAAACGGGAATAAGGACACAAAGAAGCGCATACTGAAAGTTCTGTTCAATCGTAGCAGAAATATATGCCGGAAAAGAAACGGGTGGAGGGACAACTTCACGTGTAGTCATCAGGTGTGGTCATGAAACGCAATCTCACATTTTATATAGAACAGCACCGGTATTTGCGTCAGTTCGTTCTCTGTCTCACGTTTAGATTGTGGTACAGAGGTGCCACGCCCATACGCGGGAAGAATGATGCTTTGGACCGCGCGTGATGAACACAGTGCCATAAACTCACATTGCCTATGTGATGAGGCATGCGTTATCGTGGGCAGTCTCACCACGGTTAGTCTCTCGAACCTCATTCTCGAGCAATTCTCCGCCTTACTTATACATCTTTTTAGGTGCGGAGCACTTAAGGGACACGGCCTATCATGTGCTCTTCGTCGTCTCATGTACAGCTTGGCGTAACGCTCACAAAAGCACATATAGCATAGCCACCTGTAGCATACTGAGCACTGTGCTCGCGTCAAGGAGAAGTCTTTTTTTTTTCTTCGAGGGCCTTGATTATGATACCAATTTATTGATATGTGGAGTTTAACGTCCCAAACCCACCATATGATTATGAGAGACGCCGTAGTGGAGGGCTCCGGAAATTGCGACCACCCAGGTTTCTTTAACGTGCACCCAATCCTGAGCACACGGGCCTACAACATTTCCGCCTCCATCGGAAATGCAGCCGCCGCAGCCGGGATTCCAACCGGCGACCTGCGGGTCAGCAGCCGAGTATACCTTAGCCACTATATACCACCGCGGCGGGGCTGATTATGATACCAAGTGCAGAGGATTTTAGAGGCCCGGGTTGTCGTACGCCACCGTCGCTTGGAGTAGCGCAGGTAAAACTGAGCGTAAAAATACAAGAAATAAAGAGGAAGGAAGCGAAAAATAGAAAGATGGGAGAAAAATAGAGAGAATATTACAAAGGTACCTCAACGATTTGGCCCGTGTAAAGGGTAATTAGAAAAAAATGAACAGCATATCCACGGAGTGAATGATGACCAGTGGGGCGAAGCATCCGTCCGTCCGTTCATTTGTCCGTCCGTGCGTCCATTCGTCCGTCCACTCATCTGAGCGTGCGTCCATCCGTACATGCCTCCGTTTCTCCGTCCGTCCGTCCGTCTGTCCGTCCGTCCGTCCGTCCGTCCGTCTGTCTGTCTGTCTGTCTGTCTGTCTGTCTGTCTGTCTGTCTGTCTGTCTGTCTGTCTGTCTGTCTGTCTGTCTGTCTGTCTGTCTGTCTGTCTGTCTGTCTGTCTGTCTGTCTGTCTGTCTGTCCAGCTACGAGCACAACCATAGCTTCCTATATTTTTCTTGCCTGCTGGATGAGCACGCAACGCTCGTCACCTACGGCGACGCCACCTACGTAGGGTTAAGGGTCTTTGTACTTGGCTATTGAGATCAGCAACTTTGGCGTTTGCTAATTTCAGACGCTATGCCTTGTATTGAAGGGTTTGTCTACTGAATAAGCGTGACGCAACCGTCATCTATGGCGGCGTCACTTACGTAGGGTTAATTATAATTACGTTTACGCCTTTTTAAAACTTTTTAACGTTGTTTATGTTTTATATAAGCTACAAAACGTAAAAACTTATTTGAAAACAACCCTACTTAAGTGGCGCCACCACTGAAGTTCTCACGACAGCCGCTTCTCATGTGACCATCGATAATCCGACAGGCAAAGGGAATCTAGGGGGCTGTGGCACGACCCTCCGCGCCCGGCGTTCCGCTTCGTTCACGCCCCACCAACGATCCGTCACGTACCGCGACGATCCTGGAGACGGAGAGAGGCACTCGTTCCCCGCGCACCCGGGCACAGCCCGCGCAGCAGACAATAGGAGAGTAGTCATACAGCGCCACCTAGAATATCCTCACTCAACTGCACTTTGAAGGTAGTACTTCTATATGAGAAAGCGCCCTTTATTATACCGTTTGGAAGATACTGCTGGTTACGCCTAACGTGGGACAAGGTTAGACTAAGAGAAGCTTCGCTCCAAATAAATACCGTTCTAGCTCTCCGTACAGTTGGTTAACCAGTGAAGCTGAAAAGTGCGGTCACAGGTGGTTGCAGACGCCGAAGCCAAAGTGCCACTTGAGAAACTCCTGCTGAAAGCGGACGTTGGCCCCACCGAACGTGTTCCCGCTATCGCCACGCAGACGCTGCTCTGCCCGTTAACGCCACTGTCGCTTGCATTCGGTTCAGAGGTCTGCCGCATCCTCAGTACGCAGTGGCTGCTTGTGCTTCGCCACCAAGACCCATCCCTATTCCCCGACTGCTGCATCGCCCAGCGAACATGATTTCTTTCGCAGACCAGCTGACAGCGCTGTTCCTGGCAAGCTGTTAGCTGTTCGTACGATTCGCGGCCTCCCCATGTGAAAGCTGTAAGTTCAAACCACTTCGCATGGGCTCGGCGGCATGGCTATGAAGCGATGAATCATGTCAATGATGGCGCAGCCAATGGCACGCATGCATAGGTACGACACAGAGAATGGCGTCACTAACGGTGCTTCCAATGACTCTCACGCTTGGCTGTGACATAAAGAATGACGTAACTGATGGCGCAGCCAATCAAGACCGTTATTAAACTCGTGGAGAACGGTTTTTCGTTTCGACTAGCCATTTATAGCTTTCGCTGTAAGAACAGCTCCTATGCGAGTAACAAGAAAACACCTCGTACGCGAATTTACTTATGCCATAAACAATCATTCGTCAGCACTATAGTCTCACAGCACCAGTACTTTGGATTGACAATAACGACATACGCTAGATGGGATTTCCGTGTCAATTATATCACTTCAATGGCTTTTAAGCTGCTTTTTTTATTAAGTGATGCTTTGGTCAATTGGCATCTGAGAATTAATTACTAGCTTAGAATACATTCGTTAGAATAGCACTGGAATATGCTATCCCCGCTTAGTTTCTATCGACAAATAAATTAAGTACCCTTATAAGAGGTTATAGGGGGAGTGAAAAGACAAGTAGTAATATACATCTTCAATAAATATAAACTCGCAGATTTTCCAAGGGCTTCATTCAAAACGGCTGTATTACGTACAACTGAAAACCTTTCTACAATTGCCCAATTGAAACTGCTTCATCAGTCAATCTGCAAGAAGGTAAATGTTAACAGTTCTAAGTACATCCATATTGCAGTGTCAAGAATAAAATGACTAAAGCTTTCAAGCACTCTAAATGAGTGTCGTTTTTAGTTTCCTATGCTCTTTCTTTCCGCTTACCTTAAATCAGTGAAGCGAATTACATTCCACTATACCAACCAGTACCTCGGCAGCAAATCTCTTTCTTTCCCTACTTTAAAATTACTTGCGTGATTCACAAACACAAATTACAAACATTTGACATGTTTCTTTAGTGACGTATGCTACTATTACTATTTATCATGCAACCTAGTTACACAGACTACCATGGTAATGTATAACCTTTTATTTTCCTATTTCTTGGTAAGCTTTACGTGTCTATGTGTGACTGTGATTGTGTGATCGTAATCATATTGTTATAACACGGTGTGTAAGCGTTGTACAGTCACGTGTTCACATATGTACATAGGTGTCTCGCATATCGATTTTCGCATTTGCCTTTAGAATGCCATTATAAAAAAAGCAATCCTGTTAATGTGAATATTTTTTTTCTTTTGATTTTGACTTTTACAAATTTTAGCTGGTGTACTTCCTGCAAATATCTTTAATTGAATTGTCAGAATGTATAAAAATTATTCCTTAATAGCGTTCGCAAGTCTGAGACTATATACGAGCACTATACACTCTAAGAAACCAGTGATTTAGTTCCTCCTGTTTTTTTTCCACGCAAACGCTGATCCAACAGTGTTCCACAACAAAACAAACAGCGACCACCTGACTGCAGCGAGAGCCCCAAGGAGTACAAACAAGGATGCGAGGAAACGCCACGCAATCTTGAAAACTTTCTTTTCTTTGTTTGACCTTGTAACTGTCAGCGCTGCCTCACAGGACGATCGATTTTCGTCTTAATAAGCCCGACCCTCTCGACGTCGGGGCGTCTTGCTGCAGGCACGAACGAGGACTTTTCAGAGGGCTGTGTCGGAACGAGGAACCGCAAAACATGGTCTATATAACACAGAGGCATCGCTCGCATTGAAATTTTCTGTCCCTGGATAACCAATCGGTTATATTGCTCTTGACATTTTTCAATATCCCCGTTACGCACTTTAATTTAGCATACCTGTAATCACGTATACACGCGGAAACTTCATAGAAAATGCGGTTTATCGAAGTTACTTTCAAACCTTCAGCCAGTTTCGTTCACATAGTTTTGTCGTTTCACATGACGCAAAAAAGCCCTTCAAGTTCTCTCTGAAAACAGCTTGTTGAAGACGAACGCAGAAGAACAAACAAACAAACAAACAAACAAACAAACAAACAAACGGGGAGCTGTTGAGGCATGAGCAAGGTAATATATTTGACAACGTTAATTAATACCTGCTTAGCTCAATGAAAACAGCTTTGGTATTATTTAACATGACTACGTTATTAACTTTTCAAATTAGGCGGAGTCCCCGGCATCCTACCGGCTTTTCCAGCAGAGAGAGATAGGAATACTTCGGTAGCACAGAGTTCTGTAACAAGGTTAGACTTCAACACTATTAACACCTCCGGTATTTCTTCAGGCTTGCGAAGGTAAACAGTATAGCGGTTTACGAATGTTTGGAAATTTGAAATCACGAATCTAATATTGTTATATTCGATTCGGTACTCGAATTTTATAGCGCACTTATGAAATACCGAATATTTTATAACGAAAGTGTTTTATGACAAGGTAGACTAAAACCTCAGGGACGTACTTCCGTCACGAAAATGTCGTCGAAAAAATTCACACCGTAAAATGACGAAAAAAAAAAAAACTGCTATGAACGGGAGTCCCTCGGTCGGCGACAACAGTTACTTGGCACGCAATCCACAGCACTGCGGTCGCGCACTTTACAGCCTTTTTCGAATAGCTCTGAAATAATCAGTAGTGACGGGAAAGATCCGATGAAACAACAGGATGAAAAAGCGAAGGATCGTTGTTGTTGTTTTAATTAGTGAATGACGAAAGTGCGCACAGGTGAACCCACTAACGGGAATATCGAATATGTATATTCCTTCCCATAAAAAAAATTTCGCTTTAAAAAGCCGGTGTGCCTGAAAGGAATGTCCTCAATCACCTATAGTTATCATGACATTCATGGTGTTCATTCATGAAGTATTATTTCACTTTTATAAGTCTTAGTGTTATTTATTGCTGCTAACAAAGTACGGAAGTACTGCTTGATTCACGGTACAGTTAAAGAAATACCTCGAAGTCGCTGATATGCATGAGCTTGCCCCACTTTACGTAAATTCGGTATCCTATGTTGGTTAATTTAACAGTAACGTAATTTTGCTGGAGTCTCTGCTCATTTATTTGAAATTAGGTGATGCAGAATTCCAGGTCTGTCTTGAAAATGTTTCTTTTGCTATTCGAAAACTACTTGAATAATATGCGATACCTTTTGGTATTTGCTTCGTATTGAAATCGGTTCAAAAGTTGTCTATTCGCACAGCACTATAGTAAACAGCGATGGCTAGGACCAACAGCAGCAGAAGCAGAAAAGGCACTTATGCTCATGCGTTTGTGCAGGCCCGTGACATGGATATTAAACTTATTGCGCACACTACAATCTAAACAAACGGCACCGATACGTGAGATGCTGAGGTGTCTAAAGTCGTAATTCTCTCTTCCTTCCGGGAGGCTGAAATAACATTAAATTAGAACAAATTGAAGAAACGTGCGCGCGATCTCCCAGTCGATTTTCTTCGCCATCTACGCATCGGAGGATTGCGCGTGCTTGCGGGTTTACACGCACAAACGCGTAGGGGCTGCAAGGGGGCGTTACCATTCCGGGAGCGCCACAGATAAACTGTTACGCTGGAAGCGTAGAGAAAGAGGGAGAGAGCGTGCGGGCACGCACAGCGGGGATTTCTGGCGTGAAGGTGACGACTGGAGAGGACGGCGTCACGCTCCGCAATGAACGACCCCGCGCGGGTGGCTTCAAAGGAACACGCGCCTTGGTCACGATCTCGGCAGCGACCCTGGGCCCCGAAATCACCGCACTCGCCCGGCACGCTATAAGCGTTGCCGCTGCAGACCACCAGGGAGGCAGTCGCTTTTCTGGCGCTAATCTGCCGTGCTCTGTGGTGACCCCTTCGTCTGTAGTTTTTTTTCTTTATTCCCGGAGTGAGGATGCAGGGATGGCTTTTGGCGCTCGGTTTTCATATGTTTTACGTCGTTGACCGCTATGGCAAAGCACGCATACTATAGCTTCCGTACTGCCCTCACCTGCCGCGGTGCACCGTCTAGTGGTCATGGCACTCGACCACTGAACCGCAGGTCGTGGGATCGAATGCTGGTCGCGGCGGCAGCATTTTCGATGAAGGCGAAAATGCTTCAGGCCCCCGTGTCCAGTTTTAGGTGCACGTTAAAGAACCGCAGGTAGTGGAAATTTTCACAGCCCTCCACTAAGGCGTATCTCATAACGCTGTCTGGGTTTTGGAACGTCAAACCCCTACAGATATTTCAAACTTTCTAAATGGGGGCCCTTGTAGTTTAGAACCACAGAGCTCTTTGCGTCTGCTCCCTTTGGGTCAAGCAGGACCTAAGTGTGTGAGAATATGGTCGGCGGCACATTAGACGCTCCCCCCTATTCTAGGTCATTCTTTACTCTTGCCCGAGGGCCATCGCTTCAGCGGGTGCCGTGACGTTTGCATAAGAGGTAGCCTTTGGGGCTCCAGCTAAACTCGAGAATCAACACCCCCAATGCAAAACGCAAAAGCTGTTTTGGTCTCATGTACAGTGACCTAGTGAATGGAATGAAATGAAAAAACTTTCTTTCAGTCCTGCAGGACGCGCTTAGCGCGTAGCGGGCGTCTCCCACGTAGGGACCGACAGGGAGTACCTGGCGGCCGCTTCGTGGGCCTGCTGGACGGCCCATTGCTGGTCGGCGAGAAGTGAGCTCCTGAGGGACCTCTCCCACTTGCTTGAGGTAGAGTCGAGAGGAGTTGTTCTACACCCCCCAGAGCATGTGTGCGAGTGTCGCTGTGTGTCCACATGATGGACATGTGTCACTGGGATATGCATGAGGATAATAAACGTGAAGCGTGGCAAGGTTTGGTACGTGTGTGTCTGTAATAGGCGTAGGGTTAATGCCTGCGGTCGCTTAAGTTTCGGATGTGGGGGTGGAAAAATGCGGCGTTCCAGGTAAAAGTGCTTTGTATTTTCATTGTACGTAATTGGTGCATCCTGATTGGTATCTAACCCAGCAAGATGAGGTTGCCTTGTGGTGGCGTGGTCGGTAAGTGCGCGCGCTGCATCATGGGCGATCTCGTTGAGGTTGGATAGGGCACCCGGCACCTGGCCGAGATGGGCGGGGAACCAGATGACAGTGTGGTGCTTCAGGGCACTCGGGTCCGCATTGCGCAGGAGACGTAACGCCTGGTCGGAGATGACTCCGCGTCACCTTGACGTTATTTCTTTGGAGCCGCATAAGAATTGGCGCACCTCTTCGAAAACTCCCGATTATTATTATTATTATTATTATTATTATTATTATTATTATTATTATTATTATTATTATTATTACGTTTTCATACAATTATAAAGTAAGCTGAAAACTTAAGCTTGTGTTCACGTAGTGCTTCGTCCCCTAAGCCTCTAAGCCTTCGTCTCCAAGCGGTGCACAACAACGTGACAATCAAAAGCTACCAACTCACCTAAGCAAGTAGCCGGCAGTCGTGTTTGACTTGCGCTGCGCTTACGAAGAACACTGCTTGAAAGGTTGGTAAGGTCATACCGATACACAAAGCTGGTAATACTAACGACTGCAAAAATTTCCGTCCCATCTCGCTCACAAGCACTTGTTCAAAGATTCTCGAGCATATTGTCTCCAAGCATCTTTTGGCTTATCTAGATGTTCACAACCTATTATACTCACAGTAACATGGATTTCGAAAAGGCCTATCTACTATTACTCAGCTTGTTGAACTTGTTCATGATCTCTCCTCTGAAATTAACTCGCAAGGTCAGGTTGACATGATACTCTTAGATTTTGCATAAGCTTTTGATAAGGTGTCCCATGCTAAACTGTTGTTAAAAATAAACACTATCTTTAAAAGCCCCAAACCTAACGCAGTGGTTTTCCTCCTATTTCTCCAATCGCAAGCAGTATGTTCAAGTCAGCACGTAAAAATCTGCCCTTGCCAATGTTATTTCTGGAGTTCCCCAAGGCAGTGTCTTGGGCCTACTACTGTTTTTGATTTTTGTCAACGATTTACCTAAAGATATTACGGTCCCCATAAGGTTTTTTGCAGACGATTGCGTAATGTATAAAACAGTCAGGTCTCCTACCGATCAATCAGAACTAAATATAAACCTCCAAAAAATACAAAACTGGTGCACCATTTGGCAGATGGATCTAAACGCCGCAAAAACAGTAACTATGACCGTAACTAGAAAAAAACGCATTTTAAATACGACGTACTCTATAAACGATCATGAGCTTGGCAGAGTAGAACAACACAAATATTTGGGTTTATTAATAACTTCCGATCTACGATTGAATTTGCATGTAGACTCCGTTTGTGCAAAGGCTAACAAAGCGTTGTGGAGACTTCGGCGAAATCTGCACCATGCTAGCACGGAAATCAAATGCTTGGTTTACAAGGCTCTCGTACGGCCAATTATGGAGTACGCAAAGGTGGTATGGGATCCGTACACAACAAGTAATCGCACTAAGCTAGATAGAATACAAAGATTGGCGTCACGTTTCATATTTAACAAATGCCAGCGCTGCCATTCCCCAACTCAGGATTGCAAGCTGGCCCACCTTGAACCACTAGAACAAAGGACAGAGTATGAAAGACTTAAATTACTCTTTTTAATCATTAAAGAACAAGTAAAAATAGACAAATCGAAGTATATGTATATAAAAACTGGGGAAACGTCAAGGCACCGGCATAACATGTACATCCCCCCTCCCAGATCACACAACGATTGTTTTAAGTTCAGTTTCTTTCCGCGGGCGATCAGTGAGTGGAACAGGCTGCCGAATTCCACTGTCTTATCAGAATGTGTACCTTCTTTCTTGAAGGGCCTAAAGGATGTCTTGTATAAAGACGTATAGTTTATATTTTGCTTATTTTATGTCCTCAAGAGCAGAGTGCTTTGGCTATTTCTTGTCATTCATTGTCATGTATAATAGAAGTTGTATAGGGAGTACCTATTTTTCTGTATGTATATTGGTTTTTTTTCCACCCCTGTTATAGCCCAAATAGGGCTGACAGTATAATAAAATGAAATGAATGAAAATGAAGTTCTGCGAAGTGACTGCAACGGTATTGGAGTAGCAGTAGTCGTTCTTCATGGCAACATTAATGTCACGTCTCAAAACCACAATATGATTATGAGAGACGCCGTAGAGAAGGACTCCGGAAATCTTGACCATCCGGTGTTCTTTAACGGCCGCTAACCTCGCACAGTGCACGGGCATTAACCATTTTGCCCCAGACCAAATGCGACCGCTGCAGTCAAGATGGAGCCCGCCACATTCGGGGCAGCAGCCGAGCACCCTGGCCACTGATTCACCGAGGCCAGAAGTACCTAATGAAATATTTAGCAAAAGGAAGATTGCCTCATTTCCCTCGACAGAAAGGAGCAATGCTCTTCCGTCTGGGCATACTCAACGTCTATACCGGCAGAATCCTCACCAGCCAGACTACACCCACGGCAGGGCAAATGTCACTCCCATGTTCCGCCAATCAAACCAGTTCCTGTGATTCCTGCTGTCACGTTATATCTGCAAACTTATTAATCTCGTCTGCCTACCTAACCTTCGTCTCACCTCGCGCGTTTGCCTTCTCTAGGCGAACCAGTAGATTACTGACCCACAAAGAGGTTGCATTATCATGCGTGTGCCATGATACACAATTAATGAATGGACCACTAAGAACATACCAGCACCTCCGGCTAAGTCTCTGCTGCCACGGTTTCCGGAAGAAACAGGTGTGTACTCCTCTGAGTGCAATGACACTATACCGTGACCTCATCGCCACGTAATTGGGTTCCACCGCGTGAAAAAAAAATTCTATATGTGACGTTGTATGTATGGTCTCTATCTTAATGTATATGCGCTCATAAGGCGCCACCCAGCGAACCGCATTACCTGGTCTTGTGCCGTCCGCCATAACCACACAGGCCCTTCCACTCGAGATGACAGCGCGTGGTGATTAAGCGATCATCGGAGGCTGCGCAGTCATGCCAGCGTGCCATCGCGGCACCAGCAATCCCGGTCGCGAGCACGCCAATTACAGAGCCGGCACCGAAGTGCCTTCAGGTCGCCCGTAATTGCGTTTCCTCGCAGGCAGCCACGATGCCGCGTGGATGCGGTGAACCGCGGTTGCGCTTCGGTGAGGCTTGGCACGCCGCGCACGCTTCCGTGCTCCCGTTCGCCCGACCGGTTCCTATCTCACTAACAGCGGAATTCGCGAAATTCTTACGCTGATTAGAAGAATTTTTGATGCTTTAGTTGCTCTGGGCGATGACATATGTTCCGTCGCGATTTGCTGCAAAGTGTCCTCTTGGTTTAACTCACTCCAAGCGATCAACAAATGGTGTTGTACTCAGATTTGGGTGCACGCTAAAGAACCCCAGGTGGTCGAAATTTCCGGAGCCCTCCACTACGGCGTCTCTCATAATCATATGGTGGTTTCGGGACGTTAAACCCCACAAATCAATCAATCAATCAATCAATCAATCAATCAATCAATCAATCAATCAATCAATCAATCAATCAATCAATCAATCAATCAATCAATCAAATGGTGTTGTAGGTTTATGATATTCGTAAATGTGATGTTACATATCCGAACTGCGGCGAAAGTCTGCCCACCGATAACCGTGCCTTGTTGACAGTCCTGTTTCAACAGCAAGTTTGAGCGCTGCGTTCTTAGCGCATATGTATAGCGATGTCGCACATGTTCAAACACAGCGCTTTCCCAAAGTGCGCATGAGTAGAAGCTGTGCGCAAGCGCTCAGTGCAGAGCATTATGTCCTTATGTACTCCCTGCCGTTACATATCCTCGTATCTTTAAAGCTTGCTTATATGCTCTTCACTTTCACGGTAGTGTGCGGGCCGCTTGTGTTCATAATAAATATCAACACAAATTTTACGTGAAAGGCTTTGACAGTAATGCGGCTGTCGTTGAGAAACTAACTTGCCTCGGAGCCTTACAGTACGTATATATGTGCGTTGTGTGTCGTGCAAACAGGTGATAAAACGCATAACCCCACATATGACAGCGATCCGACGTCAGCATTACCGCATCCACTTTTTCATCTCTGTTACTTGTGGTGCTTTTGCGAAACAACTGCAGACGTGTTCGGTTTGCGTGGAAAACAATTCATGTTCGGTATGAAAACGCCTCAGATAAATTTGAATGAGTAGGGTATCGCATTAAAGTGTACATTAGACGTGCCAGTAGCACTTATAAGAACGTTTTCCTGTTCAAAGCTTCTGCGTGGAATCTGTGTTCCTACATCAGTGCCACAGACGTTGTTTCATCTCGTACGGTAACGTGAGATATAAATAAACACATCTGGATCATTCCGAGCACTAGAATTTGGCAAATCACTTTTGATACAATGAAAACCATAAGCGATCTCTCCGTATGTCGTATGCTGTCCCCACTTAATAAACCTTATGTTGATCAGGAAGTCTCGAGGGGCTAGCTGGTTCATTCTACGGAGAAAAAAAATGCGCTAGAAAAGGTGACGTTATTTTTATCCGCCATGTTCTTTTACTGCTGCCACGTTATTTATATCCGCGAAATTCTTTATCTCCTCTGGCCTATATTCGGACTGCAACACCGACCGCTTTGACAGCGCTGTAACGACTTCTGCTAGCAACCGGACTAAGCGAAAAGCTGCGACTGTTCGCGAAAAATGTTGCCATGATTACCAAAGCGTTGCTACAGTCCTACCTTTTTTTTTAACGGCTACTTCCACAAACTCCCTTTTTCCATTCTTTTGCACCCCCTTCCCAAGTATAACAGTCTACCAAACTGGTGTCCTCCCCTGGTTAAGCTCGCTGTCTTTCCCACCATTTTCTCTCCCTTCCCACCTAACTCACTGTCTCCCACTGGAGCACTTGCCTTCACTTTTTTTAGTCACTTGCCCTAAATGACTGTAGTTGATACCGTATCAACGCTCCCGACTCGATTCCCGATAGTCTCTTGCTGTGCCATGATTACTCACTGTTTTCAATGCGACACTTCCGGGTTCAGGCAGCGGCTAACGTTGGACTCACTATCAAAAGGGTCGTCGTCCAGGCGACCGTAGCCCAGTTAATTTCGGTGCTAGCAAAGTCACCTATTTTAAAGGTTTGAGTGCAATACGGTGCACCACTTTGCTTTTTCCCGCATAAAATTGTTGTGCAAGAGCTACCCGAAAGGCACAGCTTGGGACAACCACCGCAGCGCATATACAACAGTCATCGAGAATTGAAGACAAGACGCAATGTCGACGAAATATAACGCTACGCATCCTGAAACAATAAAGAGCCTAGCGAACAACAAGTGATTCCTAAAACGAGACCCAGACATACGCTTCTAAACAGTTGCTTAATTCTGGTGCAAGGACGTTTGAGTGTTACGATCGTTCCGTGCGAGCTTCTCACGCCTGTCGACAGATTCACTTTTCACGCGGGATACACAACTATAGTTCTGCTCGTATCGCACAGCCTTGTACACTTTGGGAAGCTAAACCCCACAAATCAGAGCAATGCAGCTAGATGCGCGTCACTATACTTTGATACAACTTTTAATCTTTAAGCTCGTCGGCATAACACGTCCTGCCAAAGTCTATACTAAGTTCAGCTGTGAATGATTATCTTTATACGAGCACTCTTTCAAAATTTTGTAATGCTCTTTTTATCACAAATATGTTCCGTCCGCCGCAATGGTGGGGCGCTGGCGTCAGGCTCAATCACGGCCGCGGCGTTACCATTTCGATGGAGACGACAGTGCGACGTCGTTGCACGTCAGGGAATTCGCCAGATGGCCCGAATTTCCGGAGTCTCCCACGTATACAGCGTCTCTTATAATCGTATCGCACTTTGGGACGTCAGAACAAAATTTATTATTATTATTATTATTATTATAATTATTATTATTATTATAAATACTTCCTGCTGCTGCACCCGCAATCTCCCATCAGGCAGTTTTCATATCTCTTCTCCAACTTTCTGTTCTACTATATGAATTGTTCATATTGGAAAAGCAATAAAACACTACAAAATCTTGCACACAAACAGATTCCGCGCAGAGTCAGACCCGCCCGCTGACATCGGACAACCGGCTTGTCGCTGTTACACAAAACGATCGGCTTGTTCTTTTTAAGCGGAGCACGTCAGAGAGGACGTAACGAGTCCCGACTTGGGCGCAGCGGGGGAGCATGACGGTGCGTGATGGATTCGACCTCATACGCGTGGCTCTCGCTTTCTTCTGATTTCCTCGGACACCGAAACGACCTTTCATCTACTCCGCCTCGCTTGTAGCTTCGCGTGTCGTCTCGTCTAAACGGGCCCCACCTTTCAGCCATCTCCGTGCCCTCGGGCGGCCGTTTTGTGGCGTGACTCTTTGCTTTAATAAATGCAGTTCTTTAGTGCCATTATGTTTTTTCTTGGGCAGCTCAGACTCTTTCCTGCATTGTCAGCGGCTATCTATTAACGTCTTGACGGCGTCGGCAGAGCCATAAACGTCTCACTTGTTGTCGATGGTTTTGTTTAGTTATGTTTGTGTGTTGGTGCTTGCACCCGTGTGGTTATTTTTTTTTTTCGTTTTTAAGTACAAGACCACCGGATATCTGTAAATGACATTGGCTATTGTATAATTTATACTTCTGTCCGGACGTTAAATTAATTCTCAGAGAGACGTGTATAATTTATCAATTGGCCATCGCTTATATTAAATACGCAATAACATTGTCATGGCGTGTGGCACATAAAGCAAGCCACACTTACTACTACACTCTGTGTGAATTGAATGCCTCAAGAAAACACACACACACACACACACACACACACACACACACACACACACACACACACACACACACACACACACACACACACACACACACACACACACACACACACACACACACACACACACACACACACACACACACATATTACATGCTTGTGATGCGCTAAAAAAGAAGAAAAAAGAGAGGTGGCACAGTGATGTGCAAAGTAACACCTGGTTTATTTTGAGCGTGAGCAGCCTTATGTACGACAAAAAAACACTAGAAGAGGACAAGGTATTCATTGATAAAAAAACAGGATAATAAAAAAAGAAAGCACCATGAATGGAAGTCAAACAAGGTCACTAAAACACGTCAAACATTACGTATGCAGTAATACAGTTTCCTGCAAGAAGCTAATTTATTTCAGAGAGAGGGCGATCAAAGAAGTGCTAACGCACCCTTCACTGATATGCATCTAAAAAAAAAGCTTTCGTAATTTCCCTCTCTGTTTGATCAAAAGATCGTGCCAAAACTTTTGTGTAAGGAAACACCACTGTGCACCTTCATTCTGCGAAATGGAAAGCCAAATGGAAAGCTAAATGAAGTGTTAGCAGTACCACAGCATAATTATGCTGTTTCGCATCAAACGAAGACATACAAGCTAGCACCTATTGCCGCCAAGTTCTCATATAAAGGTTTCGTGAACACCACTTCACTTAACAATTGCAAATGAGTTATGCGTAAACCCGCAAGGTGGCGCAAATGTTATGAAAGGAAAAGGAGATCACAACGCGTTTGTAGCACGAATCCACGAGAAAAGCCGTACGGAATTTCATGTGGCTTCGCACTTAACAATGTGCCATAGCACTTTGTTATAACGATGGGTAAATGTGCAGTGACATTATCAGGCCTGCAGCACGGCAACGCGCAACGATCTACGCGAATACCTTTCGTAAATGTGACCCAAATTGATGAAGAGCAAGACGCATTTGGTTGCACCACAACGTAATGTTTACGATGAAACTTTAAAACATATTGCTTAAGTATAAGGGTGAAGTCGTGTCACAGGTTGTGTTATTCATTTTCACAAAGCCGTGCATCACTTCAAGGTTGGTTCGCTTAGTTTTAAGATTATGCTCTTGAACGCACGTGCACGCGTTTGTGAATACGTTTGCATACTTGTGTTCATGTTTTCTCATGGTGTACCTGGAATTACAACCATTCGCTTTTGCCTGATCAGCATTTAGACGCCTGCTGGATGTAACAGGTATAACAACGAAAACAGAACGGCTTTGATGGATTGGGGTGCCTTACTGAACGCCTATTACAAGATTTTTGCATGCAAGACAAACAATAATAAAAAAAAACGATGCTATGAACGCAAGTGGGAAGGAATAGGAGAACTGCAGAGTCTGTTGGGAAAAAGAGCAGTTGTGAGGGTCTTTCCTATTTCCATAAACAAGCCTACTTTTCGCATGAAATAGACGTTGGTCGATGGTCAAAAAATGTCCTATGGGCCAAATGAAAATATTTTTGGGAAAACGTGTCTGTTACACAGGGTTTGGAGAGAATGTTGCTTTAACTTCATTTTCTGACAATGTACGGCACGCGGCGTAGCAAGGTGTCATGAGTATCAAGTTTTCAGCTATATATGTAAATTACATAAAGTAATTGTATAAAAATTTCACCTGTTATGCCACACTCTTAGAAAAAAGTTAGTAATCAGTTAGTAAACGCGTATGTTTACTAGTTTCTAAAGAATTTTACTATCTTCGCAGCATACTTTTACTAGCCACCAGCTAGTACTGCTAGTAACTTTAGCCGTTACTAACCAGGCAACCTTTCTTAGTGTTTTTAACTAAGCAACTACTAAGCCGCCAACGTTGCCTGATCTTCCATAGCTTCAGCAGTATATTTTGTCGTAATGGTGACATCGTAAGCAACATTTAGTCAAGCTCCAATTTTATTGACTACCTTGGAATAGAAGTTTCGTGCTGCATAATGGCACACACATATGTAAATAGAAGGGAACATGATGATGCATAGGAAACAACAATTATCTCATAAACTCTGTGACTGTTAACCAAAACGCGGTATGCGGTCCCAAAGCAGAGGTATATATAGTCTTGAAGTTGCTGCTACAGTAGAATTCTGCTATGTCAAAATCTTAAATATTTACTTGTGCATGTGTTCTCGTGATCAGCTCATACGAGTTCTCATACTCACATGAGCATATAATCATGTAAGTATGAAATAATATGCTCATACAGACTCATATGAGCATATTATATGCTCATATGAGTCCATATGAGCATATGAGATTCATATATGACTATACGTAAGTGAATCTGATTTGATCATATGATCATGTCGTCAATTCTCTATAAGAATGTTGCTGTGACGTGCACTTGCCCCGGTATAGTTACATGATGTAATTAAAAGCCATTAATAAATTACGAGGGCAATTGCATTTTGTTTTTTTATTCTATACTCTTGTAATAGAAACATATTGATATTTCCACGCACACGAAGAATTAACAAAATAGGCATAAAGCTCAATTTGTGGGAGCTACTAACAATTTAGTAGTGAACTAACCACTCGAGTCAGCACTATTCACTCACTAACTAGGCAGTAATTTTAGCTACTTAAAGACATAGCGCTTTTAACCAGCCTGGTAGTATTTGGGCTAGTGTTTGTTACGAGCCCAACGAGGTAGTGCCTTTGACTATGGTTACTTTTACTAGAGGTATTTATTAGCTGGTTAGTGGAATCTGTGACAAGTAATGGGCTAGTACTCAGTTAGTGAATATGCCAACCTTTTTTCCAAGAGTGCATGATATAAATTTTTCAACCTGACATGCGCGTATAGACCGGGAAGCTGGTATACACACGCGCACAGACAACCGCATGCATGAATGTACAGTACAGCAATGCACCCCCTCCCCCTTCCAAAAATCAATATTCGAATACGTACGCCACAAACTCGGGCGTCTTAAACGTGAATTGTGAAGTCACCAGGAGGGCGGCATAGCGGAAAGCATTTGTTACAGAAAGAAGCTGCAATCGAGGACATTTATAATGTCACGCGCTGAGAGAAGAGAAGCATCAGTGCACATTAATTTCGCACTTATTATTTATGACAGCTGTGACATGCTAAAAGAGGAGTTATAAAAGATGAGCCAAATAGATGGGCACCGAGTCGACTGGTTAGCCAGCTGATAGATGTAATTATACTGCGATTGCGGAAGACCATAAAACGGGCCATGCACGATGGCACGCAAGGGCTGAACACTTAATTTCAGTAGCACAGCCTCGCAAAAGTGCAACGTAACTACTCTTGTTAGAGCTTTCTCGTGAGCCCAGAAGCGAGAGAAAATGACTTGACCAGCGCCACCGAACAACAACTTTGTAGGGGAACCACGTCTAATTCAAAGCGCAAACGGAACCGGCCACCGTTCGTGCATCGAGGAGGCGGCAACGAATGAGCACAAGAGTGATTCAATGGGCGGCCGGAAATTGCCACGGAACCGAATCGAGGAGGCGGGTCAAAGGCGGGAGCCCATTACCGCCTTGTCGTGACCGCAGTTAGCACGGTTGCGGCGAACCACGCAGTGTTGGCCGAAAGGCTTTGCGATGCCTCATTGCAGTCACCGACAGGATGGACAGAGCTGCTTGTAATAGTGTAAGCTTGTTTCCCAGAGCTTGGTGGCGTGGGCGCTGTAGATACATGCAAAGTTACAAGCTTCCTTGGGCATTTATTTGTGTGTGAATATTACACACTCACACATACACACACAACAATATATATATATATATATATATATATATATATATATTCTGTTTGCGCGGTCACATTTCGAAACGTCTAGAATATATTTAATTTGAAAGTTTTCGTGTTCAGACATAACGTCATCTAAATCTCCTTTATTTTTCATGAAGAAGACGAGAGCAGACAAGCAGATTACCTAAACCTCCAGCCACCTGAAAGAACACCCGGGCGAGTTTGCAGCAGTGCAACGCAGCTTTATTAACAGGATAAGTAAAAGCAAATTCAAAACAATGAAAGGGTGTTGACACAAGATTATCAGCAACAATGCAACGCATTTTTATTGGTAATGAAATTATAGAGAGCATATTGGACAACTTACAGTGCAGAATTAAAGACAAATACCTGCGATACGGGTATGTAAGCGAGAAACGAAGTCCCATAAACACCAAACTCACTGCCGAAAGGTGGACTCCGGAAACACCCCCAGAACTTCGAGAAGAAGAAACTCCGGCAGCGACTCGAAGCCCTGTATGTAGATATTGGCCACTATATTCTGAAATCCATCACTATACGGCGGCCCGTCTCAACTGTCGTGGTGTTGTGCGCGAAATTGAAAGACAAAGATGTCCGTATTTTATTTATCTTGGTAACTCCGCTCGAATAGGAGATGACAATAAACACGTACCTGCACAGATTTTGGTTTCACCTATCCCTTACTAGCATTTTAGATAATTAGCGATGCAACAAAAATAAAGAAACGAACAAGAGCAACAACACAATCGGCGCTCGCATCACCGTTTATGTGACACTTATGTGACTGACTTGCACGAACTTCTCTTGTCAATCTGTCCTCGTCATTCCGCAATAAAGTGCCACTGCAGGACGCAATTGCAGCAACTCGAATCACAGCGCTCGGTCGTAGAGCACGTCGGCTCTGAATATATACGTGTCATCGCTGACTCGTTTTAGGTGAACGTGCGAGATAAGCTGTACAGGTCGGCATGTGCGTCTCACATTAATCGCGGACGAGTGAGCAGATGTATAACGTTATTTGAATCTACAGCAGGATGTCGGCAAACAATAAAGGGTGGAGCTGTTTGCCACGGCTCGACAGATGAGCTTCAAAAGTGCGACTCGATGAGAGCAGTGTGGTATGTATGCTTTTGAAACACGTACGCCCCCTGCTGCGCCGGTTTGGCAAGGTATTGGCCAATAAAGATCGGCTCAGAGAGAGAAGGAAGCAACTTAATGCCCACCGCTTACACGCAATACATCGTGACCGACTGCTTAATGTTGCCTTACCGCTTATAATAGACGGATTTCGGCTTGTTTTTTCGCCGATTCAATTGTATATAGTTGAACGGCACAGGGCTGCAAAGCAGCCTTGAAGCCCAGCGCTGTGCCAGGAGGCGGGCTTGCAGCCCCGTACCAGTTGTCATGTGATCATGAAGGGTGGTGGCGATCTTTGGGCTGGGCGGATCCTATATAGGCTCTGCTATAAGCGCCTCAGTATATATGTCAACGGCGCCTACCGCTGTTTACAAACATGCAATAGGTCTTTGAATAACGATTTATTCATGACTGGACGAAGCGTGAATTGGATGTGCGAATGTTCCGACGCATTTGTATTGCCTCGGTTTCACGATTTTGAGATGATGAAGATGATGACGCACAGCTCACATGCCTTCATTTTATTAATTAGTTCCTTTTTGGACCAATCGTGGGGACGCCTAGTACGAAGGCTTTTTCGAATAATGAGAAATATGTCGCATAATAAATATGTCACACGAAGTAAATGTTGAATCTCACTGAGAGTGGTGAAGAGAAACGGCCTACTGAAACGATTAACGGTGATCGGACAGTCAGTGAGTCAACAAACTTTATTTGGGTCCTAAGGAACTACCATGACAACGGGGGCACGGCCCGCAACTACGACTCTGATTTGATTGATTTGTGGGGTTTAACGTCCCAAAACCACCATATGATTATGAGAGACGCACGCAACTACGACTCTGTGAGCAGGCATACCTGACCGCCCGTTCAACGTTTTCAGTAGACCTCTTCTGCTCTCTTTGAAGCTGATGTAAAAATAGACCTTCCCTAAACTCATTAGGTCTAAAAGTGAGCTGCTCTGATTGCGGAAAAAAAATACAAACATCGCAGTCATCGTGCGCATATGTAGGATGGAAGGAACGCACAGTGCCATTCACGAACATGCAAGCACACGCGTACGTGTACGCGTCCGATTGTACGTGCTGGTGAAA
Organism: Rhipicephalus microplus; assembly: GCF_013339725.1. Classification (NCBI taxonomy): domain Eukaryota; kingdom Metazoa; phylum Arthropoda; class Arachnida; order Ixodida; family Ixodidae; genus Rhipicephalus; species Rhipicephalus microplus. The sequence continues at coordinate 129,514,098 of NC_051170.1, forward strand.
ATCAGTTAACAGTCACCCATTTCGCGTCTCAATCGCGAGTGTTCTTAGGACTTGAACCGAAAAAAGGTAGGTAAATCTCAGCGATAATGTCGCCTATACGCATGCCCGAGTACCGCCACGCCATCAGTGCAATATATAGCTACCAACAGCGGACGTTAATTGTGACAGGAACGCTTCTTCGAAAGTGCGAATTTGCGTTTTCTAAAGCCGCGTTTGCTAAGTGAGTGTATCGACCTTTTCACTCAAGGCTTCCTGGGGGCCACCATAGTACTCTCTAGGCTGTTGTGAGTGCGCGTGACCCCCCAAAAAATGCCCTTCCAAGGCTGTGACGTCAGCATTTGTACTCTCGTGCAACAGCCCAGAGAGGAGGAAGCCCTCCTCTCCGTGAAAAATGTGAACATATAGCTTAATAAGTATGCAATTTATGACTTGCTGCTAAACCACTGATCTTCGTACAGCATTGCGACCTCCGGCTTCACTATATAATATATATATACATTCATATATGACACTAACGTCGTCCGGCGTCTTGCGAGTAATCTCGGCCCGTCACTCTACGTGCGTTCTTCTCCGGACAGGTCATATCGGGAGCCACGAAATTGAGCTGTCCCCTCTGGAAGCCCGGCGTTTGAAGCGAGGGATTTCGGGCGCATCAAAAAGGGCGGTTGACGACACTTCGGAATTCCGGATTCCTGCGGTGTGGACGCGACACGAGATGGTGCACGTGAAAAGCACGCACCTTCTTGAAGCCACCGACTGGTTTCTGCATTACAAAAAAATTACTTCAAAAGTGACTTCAAAGCGACTTTTTGTTTAGCCGCGACATGTTCTCTTGCATATGACAGCTGTTAGCGTCGTCAATATGAGTAATAAAAAGAAACGACAAAGAAAAAGGTCATTAGAGCCCATCTGCCTCTTCAATTTCAAGCATTGTTTTCTTGTTTGGTTAATGTGAAGTGCGAGAAGAGGCGCCCAAAACAAAAACGTATTTTTGCCAGTTTTCTGTCTGCGTTTATACTGGTAACTAACTTTGCTTATCGTCTGACTGTAATACATAACACCTGGGGTTTCACGTCCCAAGACCAATGCATGACTACGAGAGACGCCGTATTGGAGGGCTTCGGAAATTGTGACCATCTGGTGTTGTTTAACGTGCAAGCTGACATCGCACACTGCACGGGCCTCTACCATTTCGCCTCCGTCGAAATACGACCGCGGCGGCTGGCGTAGAACCTGCAGCGTTTGGGTCTGCAGCAGCCGAGCACCGTACACCCACTTTTCCACTGAGAGAGACTTTTCGTCAATGTCTCATTCGTTGTGGGGCTCATTAACTCGGAAGTTGCGTCGACTGCCGTAGACATGAACTCTCCTTACCTTCTTTCATAAGGGGTGGCAACATTGAGGGCGAGAAGTATGAAGAGGTTAGAAGCTGTACAAAGGCTAAAATGAACGCGCAAAGCTGACATCGCGTGCACAGATAACTTACGGCGTCACGCCGACTCGCGTCACGCAGTTGGCGCTGTGGTTATCAAATCAAGATAAAATGAAGCAAAATAACTCTATCCTGAGATACAGCGAACACTGCGTGCCGAGACAATTGGGCCAAAGGTGCGTCAGTACACACCTGACAAATTCCCAACTTTCCTTCGGTAGTTAAGGCACACGTCACCGATTGAATTTGACACAAATTGTATACTGCAATCATTCATTATTGTAAAATGTGTCAGTTATACATTATATGAAGTGACTACATCGACTTAAGGCTTGCATCGTACTAAAAGCAACATTAACAAATACAAAATAAAGTACAACTCATTTTACGCAACAGTAGTTTAACATACATGCTATGGATAGCTGGTAAATACTTATTAGACATAGAGAATCATAACGACATCACCTATTTAGAAAGGGAAGACAAGATTATTTAGCTCTTTTGTATATTTCTGCTAATAAAAGAACATCCTGAGAGGAACTATAGATGCTCATTTGACCCATATGCTGTAAGCGTAGTCGTAAATTAGAAGCACGCAGTGTCAAATATGATGTGCGCAATTGAGAAAAATGCTGCTGCCTGTTGGGCAAAAATAATGAATACTTCAAGGATTGTTGACGACGTCATCAATTTTTTTCTTCGTGGCATGCATCATCGCTGCCCCAAAGGCGGGCGCTGGCATGCTCTTGCAATTTTATCGATTTAACGAAATACTAATGAACAACAACTAATAGGTTTTGATTCACAGAATAACTTCTATTCATTGATATTTCGTTATTGCACAGTAATAGGTAGATATTATAACGAAAGCTCTATTTCTTGAAATTCGTATATGGAAAGTATCAGCTGAGGGCGAGTCTTCGCAGTATACACACAGTCTTGACGGGTAGCCGTTTTGTATGAGCAATCGTTGTGAAAATGTGACGAGACGCAAACCAAAGTGTCGCCTTGAATCGGCGACGAATACCAAGAATCAACGCAGGGGCCCACGCAAGGATTTATGGTAGGGGTGAACGATGCCATACGCTGTAATTTTGGTAAGGTAGATGCATTTTGTGCATCTATAGCGAAAAAATTTGCAAGTTTAGAGTGCAAGTATGCCACTCCGAACTTGGCTAGCACTATTCGCATTAACTTAAACAATACGGTCGATCGAACACGCGCACTGTGAAGAGATTGCGTGGCGTCAGCCGCTTTCAACGATACCGCAGGCGGGTACTTTAATCTTACGTGCTGTCTTTGGCTGTAGGGATAGAGAAGAGAGAATAACCATTCATAGTCTAAAGAAATGTTCCGAGCGATACCCAGTGCATCTTATTTACTTGATGTAGTTTATGTCACGCGATGCATTCTCTTTCGTATCTACAGCCTTGTTAAAAGATCGCCTTCGTCATTTCGAAAAGCAACTTACATTGCGGACTGGCTTTTTCGACATAGAACGGTTTGTGTAATCCGATTCGCTCTTTATAAAGCCCACGGTAGCTTTAGTAAGAGCCTTCTGAGTGTTTTTTCTGTCTGTTCATATTTTTTTAGTGCATGGTGAAGAAGAAAACAGGAAAAGAAATGGATCCGAGGAGTCGTGAACGACGACTGAAAAAAAACAAACTTAGGAGCGAAAAAGCCTTAGGAGCAAAGATTGGTCGAGAACAGTTTACCTCGATTGGCAAGCTGCAGTCGCAGTGTTTCTGATTGGCGAACTCAAGCAGTCTCGATAGATCCTGTCATCGATCGAAACGAACGCCGCATCGGCACGCCCTTCCAATTATGCCTTCATTACTGTCCACACCGGAACTGAGCTACGCACCACGCTCATGTCCACTTTGCTTGAAAGCTCGAGGAAGGGAAGACTGTCCCTCTGGAGTCGCGGTCCGGCAGCGTGCGCACTCGGCGAAAATTCGCATTCAGACACGCCCGCAAGGGCAATTCTTCGGCAGCAGTAACAATCGCCATCGACCGTTTTCCCTTCAACATACCGTTAACTAGGACTGCACACTACACTTCTACACAGCATCTCTTCAATGTCCCGGACGCGCTGTGCTGTTGGGCCTTTCAGTTTGTAATTAACCTAATGAAAGCGGCACGGTGACGGCGAGCGCCGCTGGACGCCAGGGCATGCAGCCACGGGGCGGCTGACGAATCGACCCTCTCCTTCTGCCAACATCTCTGTGCCCACTGTGTCATGCTCCGTATAGAACACGTTGCCAGCTGCTCCTAATTGAGCCCCCTGTGTGACTTGCCGCCAAGGCAAGCACCCGTGCCAAAGCATCAGGGGGCTGCGAACGTGTGTGAGGAAGGAGCAGTCGGAGGAAAAACACCCCTATGTTCGCACATTCATGAAATGCGAATAGCTTTACAGCGCGCTCACACCCGCATACTAGCTTGCGTGAGTGCTCACAGTACACTCGCTCGGAAGTGAGAGCGTGCGGTCACCGGCAGGTCACTATACAAACGCTGCTACGGTGAGAGTTAAAAGGCGTCTTTCCGCGCCTACAACAGTGCACGCGTGGAACGTAACTGGAAGGGAAGGGCCTACCGCTTGCTTAGCTCCGTATATAGGCGTAGATCTGTACTGACAGGCATGAACCGTGTAGGATGGCTGTGAAACATACAGGGCGAGACTGGCAGGAGGGCCTACACTACGAATGCTTTCAAAATTACGACTGAACTAAGGTGGTGGTTTTCTTGTGCAATGCAGACCTTACTAAAATGAGCAGCGCGAGGAACAAGTTCCTGTAAAGGGTGTCGTCTTTACTCCGCGGAAGTCCGCTTGCAATCAAATTAAGTTCAGAACTGCAGCTTTTCAGTAGTAACTTCGCATAAATAGCCTGGCTTTCTTATTTCATATAACTTTGAACAGTTCACGGAAGAGATACAACCATACACCAACAAAGTCAACGTAATCCTATTCTATAGTTTCTACCTTGCTAGAGCTTTGAAATACGTTTGCTTTTAGCAACTTTGCCAAGTCCCGGTTAAGCATGCATGCACCCTCTGTTCTAAAACGGTATTTGAGCGAATTCGCACTTCAAGAACTCTGGAGTCGAAGCTCATTAGCAAACAGACCATATACAGGCTTTATGCTGAGAAGTAACCGCGCTAACATGTGTATTGTGTGTCAGAACAGTAGCATGGCAACCACACATCACGCCATGCGAATTGTGTAACCAGGCGAGCGTCACACCACGCTAATTACGTAACGAGTTGGTGGTTGAATGGTTCCAAGCCATTACAAAGGGCTCAGCCAAACTTTTCATCGTAATCGAGCCCGTGCATCGACAAAGTGCACGAAAAGCCTTGCAAATACGTAGCGAGTAACTCGCTTCTACAGGCATAATAAAGAATATAGACTTAATGGGTCCTTCCCAACATGAAGAAATTATGATTTATGACGTATCCAAGCGTGCTCGTATTAAGAGCCCCAAGAGAGTTTACAACGGGTCGTAGAAATGAATCTCTTCCAGCTTTCACTGTTACTATGCTGAGCTCCCCGCGCAGGCCGATCGTTTTTTTTTTTTTTTTTGCAAACGACATTATTGCACTAACTAGGAACCCAGTAAAACCTAAGCGCATAAGAGCAAAACAAAACCAAACAAACCATGCAAACCACAACTAATGGCCTTAACTAGGAGAACTGTAGCAATAACTGAAAGAACTCGCCAGAACACGCCAATAGAAATGCGTTGTTCAAGCATTCGAAGAAGTATCATAAAGAAAGTACACTCGAAAGCCAGAATTTAATGTAAAAGGTGTCTAGAGTCCATTATAAGCCAGGAAGACGCACGACTTTGCTTGACTTTAACTTAAGGAGGAAGAGGTTAACTCGCAAGAGCAAGGAAACCGTGTGCAGAAAGACGCTCAATAAAGGCTAACATACTTGCCGAAGATAACCGAAAGAAAAAAAAGAAAAAGATAGGGCGCCGATTCATTTTCCAGTCACGAAACTGCGCGCCGTTTCATTTCCGCACGGCGTCGTATTCCAGCGCGCATTAATTTCGGACTCACCACTAAGACTCCCCGCCTCAATCATGTTTAATCCTTCCATTATTTCAAGACACGGCAGTTCCGTGCGCTGAGGAAATGCTATTCCGGACGCTCGGAAAACTAAGGCATAAAAGATGGAACATAATAACATGAACTACGGAGGAATCTTAGACGAAGCGACTGAGTCGCTAACATCTACAAGCAACAGCGAGAAAAGGAAGGCGATGGCATAATGACCTCACTGTTTCGTGCATGGGCTCGCTTTGCGCCACTATGGTCGACTAGCTGAGGCTGAAGGCGAATATATAGCTAACTTGTGGAACAAAACATGGAGAAGGGAAGGCGGTCGCGAGAAAACGCGAGACGACGATTCAGGAATTACAGACGCACACACACTTTCCCGCGGAAGCCCAAACCGGTCTCACACAACTCACCAAGCGAATAATGAAAAGCGAGCGCGCCACGGGATAGCAAAGCCGCAGAGGGGGGGGGGGGGGGCTGCTCCTTTCCTTATTTCTGATGGGCAATCCTGTGTGCACGTCAATGCCACAGAGTGTTCGCCCATTCTCCCAGGGAGGTCGCAACGTTGTTTGAACCAATATGCATGTGTGCTGCTTAGGTTTCGAATATTACAACGGAAGTTGACTTCAACGTTGTGGCTTTATGAAACGTAGCCGCAGAATCATTTCATGGGATAGTACGCGGAACGATGGCGCAAGTCGACGGACATATAGTAAAGCACGCAGCATGCTTTTTCTGCTGATTGCGTCACGTTTAACCAGCATTGAGCTGAACTCCGTGTGAATTACGACTTTACGCGTATACAAAAGCTATTATCACGACGAAGTACGTACATTCCTGATCTGTTTTTTAACAAAAATACAGGAATTAGTTGTATTGATTTGTGCGTTCGATTCTGTTCGCTTGAGTAGCGTAATAGAGCAACTCGTGGGGTTTAATGTGCAATCTTATGACGAACGTCGTAGAAGAGGACTTCGAAAATTTTGACCCACGGAAGTTCGTTAGCGTGCGTCTACATGTGAATACATGAGTCTGTTTATTTCGTCTCTACACCGAAGTGCGACCGCAGCAGCCACGACTTTCCTGTGGGCAACCGGCACTGCAACAAATGTACCGCCGCAGTGGCTGGTGTGCGTAGTCTGCATAAGCTTGGCACTAAATCTTTTTGTTTTTCACAGAGGGGCACCTTCAGGGAAATTACAAGAGGACCGGAGCGTTTTAAACTATATATGCATTGTGGTGCAATAGTTTTCCATTTATTCTCACTTGAATTACAAGTTTCCTGTAATTTTTATGCTATTTATCTTATAGCTCCATCGAAACCAATGCATACCTTCCAATAGTGCGATTCCCCACTCGATTTTACACCTCACTGAATCACGCGAAAACTTAGTTTTATTGCAAACTCGTGCTCCACCTGAAAGGTTGAAAAATTACGAATGAAATTGTTCGTGCAGAAACGGCATTGGTTTGAGAGTCACCTCGTAAAATATATTCACCTGCTTTTACGAGCCATTCGTGCCGATAGCGCAGGAAGAGCAGAAAGGAAATAAATAGCTGTAAACTGTTAAATCGCAGAAATTAAAACAACAACACTAATAGGAACATGCAAGACATAACGGCGGAACCTGCAATAATAAAACCACGCAGAGTACACGCAGAAACCCCGCAGTTTAATCACGATCATGCTCATAGATGTCGACAATCATTTTCGTACCGATGTTCGGAAAAGAAACAGAGTTGGTATACAATACATGAACGCACGTGCACGCTGTTGCAATCATCGTTCGTAAATTGAACGACCTCGACCTCTGGAAACAGACTGGCCTTGCCAATCGCGCAGTGTTGTGGGGTGCAGGCGGGCGTGCACTGCAGGAGCATCCTGCAGCCGCATCTGTTTAGCTCGACTACGACTGAGCATGCACAAGCGATTTCGGTTTCGTTTTATTGGTTTGTTACTGCACTTGTGCACTTGTAAGATACGTAATGATTAGAAATGACAACAGCCGTCGTACTGCGGAGGTAAAGTGAAACGCCATGACAGTGCTGTTGCGTAATAGAAAGGCATATGCAAGGCTTCGCAGATTATCCCATAACAATAGTAACTTCAATCCTGAATAGTTTGCTGGAGATCAAGGTAGCTGTGCAGACGCCCTCGTTCTAATTGTTGGTCTTCTCTGGTGAAAGAAGAATGATGGTAGTCTTACGCACGCTACGCCAGTAAGTGTTGCAGATTTTAAACGCAATAACGTCGAAAAGCTCGTTTCGCAAAAAGATGATGTCGGCATCATCGGTTGAGAGCAAGAACAATATAACTTTGTCCATGACCACAACGTGCAAGTAAATTAAACAATAAAAATTTTTGGTTCGAAGTGAGAATCGAACTCAGGTCGTCTGCATGCCAAGCAGGCGTTTTGCTATGAAGGAAGAACACGTTATTGCTTGAAACTGCTTCGGGGAAAAAAAAAACACCATAGCAATGTGATGCAGTGGAAAGTGTCCCCTTAACGCATGTTGTACTGCGTGGCGAAGCGCAGAACCACGCCAGGAGTAAAAGCATGTGAATTACGTGGTTCACGTGTTTCCGTACGGAGACGTAGTGAGCCATTCGCAAGTTTTGAAAAGGAAGAGTTATAGCGTGGACGCTTAAGAAGTGTACTTGCAGTAGGTATACCGGTGTTACGTAGCAATAACACTGAGTCAGCCGTTATATAGTCACAGTACAGCTCACACACGAACGTGAACTTCTTCACCTTCCTTCTATAGACGCCTTTCAGGGTGTGTCTCACTATGCACCGTTAGCGTCAGCGAAAAGCACGCAGTTTGAAACGGCCATTGTTACGTGGACAGTCGTCCGTTTCCCAAGGCTGAGGCTTGCCCCGAGAACCGAAGCGAGGCTATAAATTGAAATGGGTGATTCACACGGCGTTGATTACACTATCGAATTTTACTCTTGTACGCAAAGTGCGAGCGTCTTCCAATTTTCTATGTTCCTTCATTATCTGTAAACGCAGGCCAACCTTCTGGGAGTGCTTGCAGTGAAGCCAGCTGCAGGAGACGGGGCGCAAGCAGCGCGTATACCCATGAGGCACCGAGCGGTCCCACATCGTTAAAATGCTCACGCACCACGAGCAAGAGGGGAAGACAGGTTGAGTCATGCCTGACAGCAGTCGACCACGGAACACTGGGCACTCTCCAGCAGCTTTGTGAGCTGGATTGGAGCTTGTAGAAACCCAAATTTTACAACGTTCGGAACGTTATAATCATTTAGAAAGCTGAAACGCCTGTTCCGGCGTTCAGAAAGCCCTGAAATGTGCTTGAAATGAGTGTATAATACGGACTCTTAGGTTTACGCGTGTGTTTTGTGTACATCAAGCGCGATAAGCGTGCAGCAGGTGTTTGGTGACAAAAGGGCAACGTTGCGGGGGAGTGGCCAGCGGCGTTTCAAAGAAAGGAATATGCACCCGTTTTATTCCATTGTGCCTTACCCTATCCGTCATGTGGCGACGTTTTCTATCTAGTCAATCCTATTTATACGCGCAGGGCCTGGATGTGGGCCTCTCAAATGCAGTTTTTCATGCGCAGAAGAGAACAAACACAGTGTCCCACTCTCAAGAGATACCACTCACACAAATTCTGGTCTTCAATAAGATGATTGAGCCCATAATTTGAAAACTTAAGTGAGTTACTAGCGGACAAAGGAGGAAGATACTCCATGAGCAGTGAAGTCGTTTTCCGCGCTCCTGAAACGCAAAGGGGAGCACCGCTGCAGTTTTAATGATATCATCGCAAAATTAATCTTCCCATTATGTTCGCTCCCCGTGACGCCAGAACTTCAAACGCAGGTGGCCATTTGTGGTGGCTCTGCTTGAATTTCTGAGTTCTTGGGCATTAATTTTTCTCCCCCTGTTTCGGCGCCCTTGGTACGTAACGAGTGAGTGCCAGAGTGATTTTGACAAGCCTATATAAGTTACTTCACGGAAACGGGCCGACTTCGTAATGCTTTGCCCGCAACGAAGCAAGCTTACACGCGGTGCGCGCCGCATCTGTCAAGCTGCGCTCGAAAGTGAATTAGACGGGGCTCCTTTAACGGAGAAACTGAGGCCTTCGGACGCGACAGCGCTTCTCGAGAGACGATTTATGTCGCTTGAAACACACTCAAGCGGGTGTTTCTTGCTGTGTTCCTTCGATCTCTTGTAAGATTAAAAAGTAATAACTGGAGAGCTTTGCGTCAGAGGTGTCCAGCATGAGGAACAAGTGGTGCTGGGATCTCTTTCATTCCCCCTCTCTTTCTCTCGTTCCGTATTTTTCGTTTTACAGTTCTCTATTAACATCTATATATTTCTATTTTTCTTCCTATTCTGTTTTCTTTCTCTTTCTATTTCTCCCTTGCTGCCTCTTTTTTTTCCCTATTCTTATATGTGGGTTTGCCTGCGTTGCGCCAAGCGACCAAATGCCACAAAAAAAAAACACACAACAACAAAACATTCTGTTCAACTGTACGGTCTCCCAACTTACGTTTGTGATGATGTCCATGGGGCGCCGCTTCAATGAAGAAGCAGAACGTAGCAGGTGTGTTGTGCTATTTTTTACGCCTATGTTTACATTATTGTGGAACATTACGCTACAGTCTGTGTACGTCGAGATTTTGCCATTGAAACTGGAGTTGATATATGTGGCTTTCCTCATGCTTAAGAAACAATCTAAACAGAAGTAAATACCACGAACAAGATGATGCGTGAACGTGGCATCGGGTAATTTCAAATATTTATTGTGAAGAAAGAAAGGTTGCGATGTTAACCATGAAAAACGCATAGTCATTGGCTACCCTGTGCAGGAAAAAGGGAAATGGAAAGGCAAAGCACAAAGCCACGGAAAACATGCGCCAGGACGAAAATTAGCCCTGAAAAAAGCATCACTTCTCGCCAAGCGTATGAATCGGTTCGAGATACACTACAAGCATCTGCACCAAGCACACATGACAAGTAAGGCCACTGGGCTACTTACTAACAGCTACATGCTTGTGCCCATGATCGGGCAAACATCACAGGCCTACCCACATCGTGCGCTACAACGGTGGGGTCTGTGAGCAAAATGGCCATTGTGACGCGCATGCTGCTTTGTCTAGCGTGGCGGTGAGCCTTGGTTCCCTGGCCTGACTGAGGGTGAGTGAGCGCCCGGAGTCGGCGTTGAAGGTTGGGGTCGGGTGTTGTGCTGGCCCCACGTCGCTGCCTACCCCCTCCCTTTCTTCGACAGCTGTGGCCATTCAGGACTCGCCCGCGATTGTTGTGCGGCTGCGGCAACGTTTTGAGCGGGTGAGGGCCCGGAGGTTGAAGCTCAAGGCTCGGTCGGGCTTCAAAACGAACACAACAGATATGCGCATCGTTTACGATCATCGCCATCGTTGTCGGTTACGAAAGCGCCTGAGGCTCGGGCAGCCACCGAAAGATGAAAGTGGGGCTGGCTTGTAAAGCGTCGTTCCCCATTTTTCCAGCAGGAACCTGGGACTAGACTTTAGCGAAAGATGCTGAACACACATGATGCGAGATGAACAGTTGCTCTCGCTATAGCGGAAAAGTAAGAGACGTTTAGTTCGCTATCTATGCAGTGCGTGCCTTCATATGATCCGAAGTCGCTCTTGTGCTGGTTTTGTTCAAAATAGCGAGCTTATTCGAAGCAATCTGCCGCTCTGTCATCTCACGGTCAGTGCTATAGTGGCAATTTTCAAAGCGCATCTACAGCTGCAACGTCGTTCATGAGACGCGCCCGCCTCGCGTGCCCGGAAGTGTACAGCTTATGTGACGGAAGTGTACATTCTATGGCCGTTCTATAGGCTGTCGCATTTCGGTAAAATGTGAACGACTTCACTCTCGCTTCTTCACAACGCGGCTAGACGAAACAAAGTCATTTTTTTTTTTGTGGCTTAGTGAGACCTCAGGCGGGTGGTTGATTATGGCTCTGTGGAAAGTTGTCGTAAGCTATTAAACTCGACTCCGTAAGCTGTTGAACAAGATCGCTTGAATGACGTTTACGCTTTTCTCTTTTCCTGGGCCATGACAATGGTACAACTTGGGGCAGCAGAGGTGATAGAGAGTTACCGGTGATGAACGCCGCAGACCTTAATTAAAATCACAAAACACTGAGTTGGAATGTGGTACAAGATCTTTTTATCTGTGGCACTTCTTCTTTTTTATCTCTCTTTATGCCAAAAAAGACAGCTCTGCTAGGCGTGTTTTAGTGAATGGCACGAACCGACCGGGAAATTTGAATTTTCAATTTAAAATATTCTTTGTTCATGCAGCATTTTTTGTTGGAAGAGCAGTTGGGCTAGTAGCCAATGGCTATCGTAGGCCCATAGTCAATATACATATAGCAGTTACAACAAAATGTGCTTATGTAATTCACAGGAACAAAATCATAATGGTGAGGTCAAATAGATAAACCCAACTTCAAATAAAAGCAACGAGTGCGTTCTACAATAACTCCGAAAGGAAAAAAAAATAATTTACCACAGTACGAAACACATCAGAAGTAAATTGAACAAAATCGCATAATTTTTTAGAGGTACAATTTTTTCACAGCAAGCGTGAAATGATCAGCCATTCTTGCTTCGAGGGGTACTGCGTTCCAAGTTTCGGTGCCATGAAACTCGAGCAGTCGTTGGCTGTTTCAACGCACCGAGTAAGTGGCAGATTGAAATTTATATTTTTTGCATTCCTTGTGTTGAGTTCAGGCGTAATGAACAAACTTGGTGAAAATGAGTTATTCCGGCGTAAAATACTATTTATCAAGATTGCCACTTTGATTTCGCATGTCATGTAGAATGGTAGCCACTTTTCCTTTCTAGTGCTAGTGTAATCTTCCGCATTCAATAAAAGGGTCACAGCCAAAAGTGGAATGATTGACATTGATGAATTCTAGAGCGAGGAATGCGGGAATGAGCATGTATTTTTTTTTAAGTGAGTGACTACCCATTTGACTTCCAACTGAGCTTTTTCTTCTTTCGACAGGCTACTTTATGAATACAGTCGTATCCAGCGCAGCAGTAATGCTGGACGTACACCACCGAGGCAAAAGTCCGAACAGTTTATTGATTTCGAAGCGATTTGTATGAATGCTGGGTATTTCGGCGCTGCTGATATTGGCAGACGACTTTCACTCAGGTGATTGCACGTGTGGTGGCTAGACTATGTCGAACGAGCAATTAAAAACAACTACGAAGTGAACATTATTGTAATGCCGCAAGTGAAAAAAAAACAGAAATTAAGGCAGCCAGTAGTAAGTGCCGAGGTGGGCTGCATTCACGGTTTGTTTATGTTGGGTTTTTCTTTCCCCTCTTTTTATTTCTTCATTTTCTGTCTTCCTCCTAATTTTACTTTTTTGGCTCCTTGCGGCTTTTTTTTTCTTCTTATTTTTTCTCTTCCTATTCATTTTTGCGTCCTTTATCTTTTCTATTTTGATACGTGCTTTTACTTGGGTTACGCCAAGCGACGGCGACAGCACACGACAGCTCGAGCCTATCAAGTGCTGCGCGCTTAAAAAAAAAAATGCGCGCTTGCTGGGTATCCTTGACGAATGGGTCAACGCCCGTGATAAACTGCACTACGCTCGTTTTGCGCGCCACAATGAACGCCAGAAACATCTTTACGGATGCAGCTGTTCAATTAGCTGCTTGTAGGTGCCAGTGAGGACATATTCTCAGCCGCATCTCCGCGTACAACATTCGGTGTGCCGATCGTTGCACGGGGAGAAGCGGCTGAGTGTCTCAAGTGGCCTGATCCAGTTGCCGAAGAGGCTTGCTTGCCTGGCCGCCACTGTTCTCGCTGAGTAAATTGCTCTGAAGGCCGCTCACCGAGAGCTGCAAGTGCCACTCGCGCTCTGCAGACACCTCTGAGGCGCTTTCGTGGGCCTTTGTATTTTGTAACATCAAGTGCTAACGTCTTATGCTCGCAGAAAGCCACGCGAACCGAAATTTCGGTGCGTTCTGTAGCACTACACCCTGAAAAAAACATCGAATAAAAAGGGTGTCCTTTTTGCCCCACAATGGTAAGCCGTCGTCTGGTTTGCTTAGTTGCACTTGCCGTCTTGAAAACTCGGCGCTGGTGGACTCGTGATTTCACGCTGACAGCGCTCATATCGTTCGTCAACTGAATGGGCCAGGCACGTGGCGATAATGCAAGGAAAGGGACGCAAGATAGATGACGATTATTGTTGTGGGACAAAAAGACACCTATTTTACGGAATCTTTTCTGAAGCGTAAGTTGCCTTTTTTTCTTTAGCATGGGACCTTCATAGTACAAGGATGACGGAGCACTTCCGGTTGAATGACATTAGCATATTTATGCATTTGAAACGACGTTTGCCGCACGTTAGACCCAGTGAAGAGCTAAGGAGTAGCCGGTTCCTTAATGCGTTAATAAAGATAGACGAATGTAGAGCTTCCAAGCAAGGAAACAACTAACAGACAAAGGGAACGGGTTCGTGGACACTTTTTAAACTAAAAGAAAAGGCGTTTTTGGAGGCATGACATTTTCGGTGCCATTGTTACTCAACGAAACGTGAGGTTTTCAATTATACTGAATACCTCTTAGTTGCCTTGAATATAAGCGAGATCGTGGGAAAATATTACGTTGCATCTTGTATACTTCCGATTCTAACAATAGTTAATTAAGTCCACGATTCTCTGCGATAAATATTCGCTAAGCACGCGTCGAAGATCTTGTTGCGATGTGCCATTGGATCAGTTTAGGGCATTGAGCCCTGCATTATATATCATTGATTGTCACGTATCTTGCCGGGCAGCATTGTTGTAGTCAGTATTTTTTGCGCTTCACAGCTACAACGGGTACGCAATCGCGCACAACACGTACGTAAATACAAGCTATGCACGCGCAAGCATAGCTTGCACACGCAAACATTGAACAAAGAAATTCACGCAAACGTGAAAGAAGGGACAAGATAACCGTCACTTACGTGCATCGGAGGTGTCTGCCGTACAGGCGAGGAAGGTGAGAACAATGGCTAGATTAATCCGAAAATCCGTTATCCAATGGACAAGCCGCTTTAGGCGGGGATCACCGTGGCCTCCCATGGCTACGTAGCGATCATGCTACGGTTCTCGACAAGCAGACACCGATGTCCAACGATTATTTCCAGTGCATCGTAATCCGGTGTCACACGCCGAGTGTAGCCGCCACTGGTCGTTATCCACTCTCGCTTTCACTGACCAGCACGAAGAAGAAGTAGGAACCTCGTCGCCCGAGGCCAGCCGCGCAGCGCACACACAACGCACTACTATGACGCCGGACGCACGCAGAAAAGAACGAGGATCGACAGTGCATACGTGCGTACATGCCGCACCCGCCAGCGCCACGCGGAGTCAAGCCTCCCGTGCGATGCGAACGTAGCGCGCGGTCTGTGCCGGCGAGCAGAGCAACGCTCGTCCGGCTGCTGCTGCCGCCGTACAACGATGCCAGCGCCGCTGAGAGTAGTGCGGCTGCTGCCGGCGGTCAATCGAGAGATGTGAGGATGGAAGCCCTGGAGCAGCCGCTCGCGTTGTTCTCGCACGAAAGTTAGTCAGTAACGTAGCCATGCGTTTTTTTTTGTGTGTGTGTGAAGTGTGGGGTTGGGGTGGAAAGGAAGAGTACAGGAGGGGAAGGCTTAAAGTACACTTATGTTGAAGTATTGCTATAGCGGAGCTCAGTTTGAGCACGAAGAAAAAGTGTAATAGTGATGGAGGGAAACACAGCCAGCAGGACGAGTTTTAAAGCACAAACTTACCGAATCAGCAGTACTTGCATAGTTATGCCTGCGTGTCCACTTGTACGAGTGCGTGTGTATACAGAAATGCAAAGACAAAAAAATTTTGCCGTTGAGAGGGGGGGGGGGGGGGGTATCTTGCTAAAGAAGTTTGAGTCTTCACCTTCTTGGCTACGCCAATGGTGAAAGGGCATGCCAACTAGCGACCATGGTCTCGTGAGTGACACCTTTGGATGGAGAACACCGTGGCACGTCTACTTCTGCATCGACGAGGTTCAGTGAAATGAGAGAGAAAAGCAAGAGAAAGTAGAGCAGTTAACGAGACGCACGTTTGGTTAGCTACCCTGCACTGTGCCAAGGAATAAAGGAGGCGAAAAGAAAAAAAAAGAAAGCAGTGATGTGGACAGAATAATGCGCACACTTCGAGGAGCACATCGAGTGCGCAAGTGGTCGCAGAGGTCTGTTAACTCTAGGAAATCACAGGATGCAATGAGAGTCTGTCAGGCATCATCCATGAACTATCGTGCAACCATCTTATCAATTATTCACCATGCGCCAATGACGCGCTTATGAATGACATTAGTGTGTGCAGCAAACTAATTACACTACACAACTTTACGCACTAGACGAGAAAGTGTAACAGAAGCGTTGAATTATTTTTGGAGAAGGCAACAATATTATTATGTTTATAAAGCGAATTCATATTTAAATTCAGTCTTTAGACCAGTGACCTCAAACACCCGGCTCGCAGACGTTTCCCACGACACCCACGGCATCACAATGAACAATGTTTTTGTGTGTGGGTTTGCCCAGAGGTAGTCGCGTTGCTCACTCGCCCGTTTCCGTTATCAATAACGCTTTGTTCGCGTAAGCAACAAAGACTAGACTGGTCTCAAGCATCTCACACCATGTGGTCACAGTGTGTGTAAATGGGACCGCGGACTAGAGTATCCATATATACGTATTTAACTGTCAACGTTCACATTTCAATCACTCTAGAGATCAGTGTCGATATGTTTTTCGAATCCTGATGCCAAATCCTCTTGAGAATTCATCCACATAAGAGATACCATGAATGGATTCATTGAAACGGTAGTGCTAGGTACTATTTTGTTTCCCTCCTTCTCACCCTTGCTCAACGTCCTCCAATATCTTGAAACCGTGCACGACCAAACTTGGAGACTGCGACCTTCTAGCCGAGGTGAGTTTGAGACCGCTGATGTAGACTATGTGCAACCGCGCATCTATTGAGGTCAAAGAGCGACGGATGACTGTGATCACGAGAAAGCAATTTACAGATGAACAAGGATAAGCTGAAGCATGTAAGGGTGACACTAACAATTCCATCTTAACCTAACCTGGGACAAGAGTTCATGTGAAGACGGATGCTTGTACCGATGAGAAATCATGCTACAGGGGATGTCACTGAGGCAATAGAGGGGCAGTGTAGTATCATCGGAGAATCATCGTACTAATGTATGAATTGTAGGCTTATTGACTTAACAAAGTTGGCAGCATATCCACGGAGTGAATGATGGATAGTGGGGCTAAGCATCCGTCCGTCCATTCGTTCTTGCTTCCGTCCATCCATGCGTGCGTCCTGTGTGGCCGCCCGTGCGTCCATCTGCCCGTCCATGCGTGCGTCTGTTCGTGCGTCCGCACTGTTCATCTGTTGCGTCCGCCACTGCTTTCGTCCATGCACCCGCTCCTGCGTCCGTCCATGCGTCCATCCGTCCGCGCAGCCATCGTGCGTCCGTCCATGCATCTGTCTGTGTGTCCGTTCGTCTACCTATTCAACACTCCAAAGTACCACCATATCCATCTTTCATCATATATTCCTCATATAGAAGCACCGCCATCCAGCGGATATTCCAAGGACTGAACGAGAGGAGGCACACACACACTTTCTTACGGCTTGCGCTTCGTGGTCTACTTCCCACCTTTAACGACCTCGAGTTCATGCTATATACGAGTTCACTGTATTCATGGTACTACGGCCCAACACGCGCTAACCTTCCTAAAACCTAGGAGGTTACGCCCAGCGAGTATAACGTAGCAACCCTTTCTTGTATTCTGTGCGTTGTTGAACAATAAAAATTCGCAGCGTGCGCGTTAACTAAAAGCCGGATTCTCCTGTCTCTCATTCCCTCTTAGCAGCCCTAGGCATGTACATTGAGCACTATCTTTTATTGTTCCACAACGCACAGAAGCAATCTCCCGCCGGCACCACCTTGGAGGTCAAAATGTTATAGTTGTTGCCCACTACTAGAACGGCTACGAGGGACGAACGGGTGCCGCTATAAGGAGCTTCGCCCCTAAATAGTACAAGGTGCCTCAGAAGGCAGGATACACGTCTTAGTGCTACCTTTTCGTGTTCATCGAACCTCTCGGACACTTTGTGTTTGAAGTGGAAGAATGAGAAAGTTTCCATGTAGAAAGCAATAATTTAGAGCTAAAGGGTTGACTGAATTCGAAGAGCACGGGTGAATGGAGTATTTACGAGCGAGGCCTTAGTCCTGCCGTTTGTTTGTTTGTTTGCCCTTTTGTCGTGGCGCAACCCACCATGGGAGATTGGCCAAGAAACGAGCGGTGGCTTGCTACAGAAAAGAATTTTTCCATAATTTGAAAATGATAAGTAATAAATATTTTTAAAATCATTTATTAGATTATTTCACAATAAAGAAGAAAATAATAAGACTAATGTTATAATAATTAAGTTTGTTTTATGAAATAAATGTATTTTTTAAATAATAAGATGCCTAATTTTTCGAAAAATGTTTTGAATATGATAAAGTTAGCGTTAAATTCGTCTGTATCTCGTAGGAAGTCGCAAACGGCCTCGCAAATGCTCCTGTGGCAAAAAACCCAGCACGGTGGCCCCAAAAAGGGACATCAGTACGACGTAGACGGTGACGACGACGACGATGATGATAATGACGACGACGAGGCAGATGAAGTAGACGCCGAAACCGTTCGTGCACCTATGTAGAACAGTTTTTGGGACGGTGGCTGCTCAACATATGCGAATTTCTTCTGTAGTAGTGTGTTTTGCTTGTAATAAAGGGTGGGGACTGTATCGATTGTAATTGCAACTATGGGTTGCCACATATCTTTGGGGGCTGCGTTGCCATACAAAGCGATAGTATGAATTTCTCAAACATTTACGTCCCGCAAGCTTTAGCTGTTGGGTGTATAGACAGGCCCACAGCGTAGCTCCTCTTAGCTGTAGCGCGGCCAGCAAGCCACACACAGGGTGTGTTGCTGGTTCAAATACAACTGTACTGAGCATCAACCCCCGGTACCTTTCTCAGTTGTGGTGCTTACGGGCACGGATTCAAGAAACGGCAAAAAGGGGAAGATAAAAGCTTACGACCAAAGCAATTCCAGCCTTGAGGATGAGAATCCAACTGTCGGAACATCGGCTCGAGAACACAGCCCTTGTTTACGAATTATTTTCATAACGGGCGTGAAGGGATAATGAACAAAAAAAAAAAACACTTCGCGTTCGAAGCTTCGCTATCGCGAGAACTCGTGGCCTGTCGATTCGCCCCTTCACAATCACAGCGTTCGGGAAGCGAGCAAGAGGGCGAGAGGGAAAGCGTCACTTTCGCTGAAACTGAGGAGAGACAGAAAAGCGTGAAGATTTATGGCAGACCGCTAATGAAATGGGGGACACCTCTCATTCTTATACGTCGCGAGAAGATAGAGAGAAGAGAAGCGGTGGAGGGGGGTCACAAATACGACCTGTCTGCGCTGCGAGAAGGAATGAGCGTTCCGCGGGCGTCCAAAACAAAGACCTGTCAGTGGACGACGCGCCCCGGCACTCGGGGTTCAACGCTGGATTGCGGCCATTCGTATTGCTGCTCGCCGGGGTGAGCGAAACCGCGCACACGTGCCTCACACGGCTCGTTTTGCTGCTTCCGCCATTGTGTTACAATTGCGGCCGCTCCCACGGAACGTGGGCTTGTCTACAGCCGGCGCTCTCTACCCTGATTGGATTTTTTTTGGCCGGCCTTTTATTCCTCGATGGGTGTCCATTAGTCACTGCTACTGCAGGACACGTCGAGTCTTTCCATGTGCGATTTCGCCCCGCCTGCTTGCAACGCTCTGATGGTGCGCAGTTCATTTGGTTTCCCAATGTGTGAACATTATTGCTGTGGCATAGGTGAGATCCCCATGACGTTGTTAACACTAAGACCTTCGTGGATGCGAAATTGTCGTGCAACGTTTCAAACCACGTTGGATAAAAGGATGGCTTTTTCTCTTTTTCTTAAGTTAGCTCTTATATTGATTCAGTGAGATTTGATTTCTTCTGTTTTGACCCATCACTGCAACTGAGTGGTTATGACGTTCTGGTAATGAACGAAAAATAACGAGTTCCACTTCCGGATTCGGACAGCATCTCCAAATCAGGACTTCCATTAGCGTATACATCGCTTAGCAAGTGCATGATGAGAAAACCAAGGTTATTGATATTAACTTATCACATCCCTAATTGTCAAATGCAGTCGATGAGGCTTCCAGTGTTGGCTTGTTGGTGAACACGTAGCGTGGAAGAACACACTGACTCGAGAAGGCACAAAAGGAGCCTACAAAGCGCTACTGGCAACAACAGTTTATTTTGAAAATTCAGACCACTTATCTACTATCCTCAACAAGTAAACAGCTGATGATGTGGGCTTTCTCTGAACACCTGCCAACAAAAAGCGCTGAACTTATTAAGTGAAGTCACGACACGAATGATATATTAAATCAGCGCATGGCATGCACAATTGTACCAACTCCTTCGGTAACAATGCTATCGATGGCTTGCTAACACACAACTCTCGCATTGCGTCGATATCTTCGGTTTCAACAATAACAAGTGTGTTCTTTTATTATGCCGACCTACAGTGGCTCTGTTTTCAAACAAATGAAGCAAAGATAACCTGGGAGGACAAGAAAACTGTCAGGCGCCAATTCATTAGACTTGTAATGATGCTCTCTTATTTGGTCACACACGTTATCTGATGATGATATTATGGAAGTGGTCTTAGCTTTAAAAATAAACATGTTTCTACTACAGTAGCACTTGTGGTACCCTTCGTGCCTTTTCATGCCCGTGTGTTTTTCGCCGTACATAAAAGCTGTTCCTAAGCAACAGCCCACTGCGCGTCTGCTAGGCGATTCATTTGCATAACACATGCTGTTAATACTACGCTAACAAGTTTAAGGTCAAAGAAACTATCCGGCATACGCATTCCACACAGACGGCACAAATAATAGAACATCAATTTGTCTACCTAGTTCGATGTCTAAAGTGGGGTACGCTTTTTTGATTAAAGGTAAAGCATAAACTTTATTTGGTCATGTGATAGTGATTGTCCCCTTTCCTTTCTAATAACTCGTTCTAGGAGAAAAGGCGAGGTGCTGAAATTTGTTACTCCATTCACTTAATGATAAATACAAGACATAACGAAGCTTTCACACAAAAAACGCGTGTTATAACGACAAAACGGAGGCCAGATATATTAGAAGATGCACGTGGGAATGACGAAACGCCACTAAATGCAAGCGAAGTACTTGTCCTAATTTATTTTCGTTGTCTCGTAGATAAACAAAGAAGTTGTGCAGGGTTGTTCATTATAGTGCTTCTAATATCTCCCTCTTTTTTATGCCTTCGGGGTCGACAGTCCTTCCTCATTGGAGCGTGGTGCCCTTATCTCGGGAATAACTGATCGACGTTCTTTCTTGCCGAAGGGCGCTATAACCACCCCTAAGAGATATGGCCCCTACAGCTGCCACGTCCCCATCTAGGGAGATGGCTGCTGCTCAGTGCCCGCCCTCGTGGTGGGAACGAAAACGAGAAATGGGAGCACGAGGAGACTATAGACGAGGGGAGCCTTCCCAGACCGTAGCTCCCAGTCCCAACGGAGGCGTTGGGGAAGCGTAATGGCCCAAGTCGCTGGCACGTTTTCTTGTTGCGAGGTGCAGAAACGCAGTCAGCGCACCAAAGTGGCTCCATTTCTGAGGACTGTTGTAAACGAAAATTAGGAGGCGGAACCGAGGAATCGTCATGAAGGTGGAGTGAGTCACACGTAGGCACTGTGGGTATCAGTACTCGAGCTGCCGTGCCGAGAACTCTCCCCTTATGAGTTCGAAGGAAAGGTTCAAAACGATACGTGTGGCCTTCTGCCCAGCATGTGAAAGAGCACGTGCAGTGAGACGACGAAGCGTCTATTGAACCCATTCCGCGTGATGCGCTGGAGGCAGATGGCACGTAGAGTTACTCCTTGGGTAGCGGATCAGCGCGGGTGTCTTTCAAACGCCACTAGCAACCATGCATTGCGGAAAAGTTGGCACTTGGGTCGTTTTTTCGACTTTTCAACGCCGCTGCTGCAGTGAACCGGATCTACACCAGACATGAAGAGATACGTTCATCGCCGGAATTTGATACGCCCAACTTGTCGATCAGGCACGTCGCCTGCAAGCACGTAAAGTGGGCTTCGCCGCATAGTTGTGGTCGCTTGCCAGTCTTACTCACGCGCAACTCTGCTATCTAAAGGTAGCATATGCACTAATTTTAATAGTGCCCATCGTTCCTTTCGATGAACGAGTAGCAGGCCAGCGATATATAGACGCCCGTGAAAATATTTGTTTTTCTTACAAAGAGCCTCTCTTTCTCGACGAGCAAAATCGATCTGAGAGTCTCGAGCGTTGCTTTCTGGACAGCCTCACCCCCGCACGGGACCTTGAGTCGATTTCTTCATGCACTTGTTAACTCCGCCGAAAATGGTGCCATGCTGAGTATCTGTAGCAACAACGTTCTCGCAATTATGTCACCGAAACAGAAAAGTCGTTTCATACTACGGGCATTACGTATTGTGCCACTGCCCTAGAGAAATCAAACCATTTTCATTGTGTGCGTCCACGACAGCGTGATACGCATGTGTTTGTTCCTGGAAGTGGGCGAACGCGCAAATGTATTTATAGATTGAAAATACAGGACGAGTGCTTCTGCCATGTTTCTATTTCACGCTGCCTTGACTATGAAGAAGACGACCTCCATAAGGGGTAGCTGGTTGATTTTAACTTTTAAATGAGGATCAAGATTGTTTTATTTATTGTGCTTCGTTTTTCATTTTTGCGAATCACGTGTATCTTTATTTTCTATCCTCTTCAGTTTGTTTTGTATAATATAGTTTTTCTAAAACTACAACCGTTAAAAAAACGCTACTTTAACTCATGCCATCTATTCGGAGACCATTAATCTCGTGG
The DNA here is from genome assembly GCF_013339725.1 of Rhipicephalus microplus. NCBI lineage: Eukaryota > Metazoa > Arthropoda > Arachnida > Ixodida > Ixodidae > Rhipicephalus > Rhipicephalus microplus. Next base: position 129,536,608 of record NC_051170.1, read on the forward strand.
TCGTGCACATCCATTCAAACGCATGTATTAGTGCTCACAGTGCCCGTGTTTCATATGACAAATATTCCAATCGTAAAAGAAATCCGTACGCCAAACTGCGAAGAACAAGCATGTCGACGATTAATGGTTTGCCACTGTCGGCATTACGTTACTCGGGCGATAACTCTGAGAGATGGCCACCAAACAAACTCTCTAATTGTTACCTCCGCCTTAAGAGACACGCGTGCTCGCGCCTTCGAGTGGCGCGAAACGGCGAACGGGTTGCGGGGAAGGCAATCACGCGATCAGCTTAGCCATAGCGTGTTGGTGCCGGCTTCCGTCACCGGACGCAAATTGGAAGGCTTCATCTGGCTGTCACGAATGCGTGGCGCTCGCAAGCGAGAGTTGCGAATCCCAAGAGACGATGCGAACACCCTAAGCGTTGTTCTCTGTAATTTGCCCGGGTCCGCGTGCATCACCGGTGACGGCGAGCGGTTTGCAGGCGAACGCTCCGTTATGCGTCATTCCGTACGATCGCTCATGCGTATCAGACAGCGCAGCGATCACACGAATGGTTCGGAAACTGTTAGTAAAAGTTTTGATGCAGCCAGGCAGGACGAATTGTAACTAACCTGAAGGGTACCATTAAGAAACTTCTGCATCCTCACTACGCTCGAATTGTTTCAGACGCCCATTGTTGTTTAAGGAAGCTAACATCCCTGTACTTCCTCCTTCCATCTTCCTCCTCCTCCTTGGTTAAGGAAAGCGCAGAGCGCTAATGAACTCGCTAGACTGTATCGGAGAAAATACGCTGTAAACGTCTACTATGTAGTTCCATAGTCTAAAATATGCCAGTTGGTTATTGACATTACGAAACGCAGTTTTATCGGCGCATAACTTGGCACAGACAGAACAAAGAACATAGCTCATATTCGGTGCGTCTGTCCTTCGCGTTTGTGTCTGCTGCGTATTGCCCTAATCGTACGCTGACAAAGCCGTGTTCTACAAATAAGAGAATCAGTCTGTTCATTGTGAATATATATATATATATATATATATATATATATATATATATATATATATATATATATATATATATATATATATATATATATATATATATATATATATATATATATATATATATATCCTCTTTTTTCCTTTTTTTCAGTAGCCGAGCTCGCGCCAGTGCAGCAGCGCGCCGACCTTGCATCCTTACATGCGGCCACGCTGCCACATTTTCTAAACCAGCTTCGCAATCACTTTGGAGGCCGGCATTGGCTGTTTCGTGTCGGTCGGGTCACGGCCATACAGCGACTTCGTTTGATGATGTATCAGCGACGGTCGGCCTTGGCTGTGCAAATGCGGATGAACTAGGCACGCAGAGATCTCATTTCATAAGCTGTAAAATATGCCTATGGATGATTATCGGTCCCAACGATGCAACTTACGTGGATGTTCTTGCAGGGATATTTCCGGTGCGCGGCATTTACTGTGCCGTTGTGGTCAGACTTGTGTATGCCGCGACTTGTCCAGCCGAGTTGCCATACTTTCTGGGGGACGGCACTGGCTCGTCGGGTGGTCACTGCAGGTTTCTGCAGGTTGTCTGTCCAGATACAAGATAGACACTTGTTTGGCAATATGGCACATATATCCACAGGGCACATAAACTAACACGGGTAACAGCGCGATGTGACATCAGCATGACTATGTCACAAAGTGGCTACGTTACGTCGAAGGCTGCGAAGCAATAAGGGGAAGTTTTTACACAGTCACGGAAAGGAACAACGTGGTGACAGGTGATTATGCACAGCGCAGACATATAACAACAGTTCTTCAAAACAGCTTCATGAACTAATAAGAGAATAATTTAATCAGCCTACAACTACGCACTAAAAGAACTAACAAGGAACAGGTGTACCAAAAGTAACGAGAAAAGCTATATGAAGAAAACATAACATAATGACTTTCAAAATGGTGCAAATGAAGCATGAAACAAAACTAACACGTAAATGAAACAGGGATTTTCGAAAGATATATACTTTCATAGTGCGCAGCAATTTATATCTCTAAAAAATGTAATACCAACCAATCCAAGTGCCACTCTTTTGAAACAGGGGTAGATCGCACTGATGAAAGGGGGATATTACAAAAGTATATAGGCAACAGGGGAGAACTGGTGAAAGCAGCAGGCATGTGATATGAAGTTCAACCTTCTCCGCATCATGGTGATCCCGTTGCTTGAAGGGCCACTCACCAGGCTCTCAAAACAAAATTGGCCCCGTATCTGCATGTAATCTGCAAATGTCGTCGAAAGACGATAGTCTTGCGAGTGGAGAGAGTGAAAGAAACATTTATTCGATGTTCTGCGCGAGAAAATCGGTGAATGTTATTGCGGAGGCGCTGCGTTAGAGTGCCTCGAGCGGGCAGTGGAGGCTCACGAGCGCACCAAGTCATGTCTCACGTGAGCCATGAGTGCCATCTGGCAGTTTCTTTTGGAAAACAAAGCGCATAGCCGTGCGCGCCCGTCTCAGAGGTGATAAGGTGTAGAACGCAAGGCAACGGGTAGGTGCCACCACCATCTCATCTTAGCAAAGCGTTGGAAACACGTCCCGTTTCGTGCAAGCGTTGCATGGTAAGCGCAGCGTGATAAGCGCTACGGTCCTTAAAATTACTTATGTATGCACTTTCTAGTAGAGGTGCATATGCAGAATATATGCGTGTTGTTATGGTGCCCCAGACATGCGCAATAATTCCTTTTTAATTGACAATTGCACACGAATGAACGCTCAACCTTGAGCAACATTGGTGGTCGCTGCGGATGGAGTTAGCCAGTTTCAAGTACCAGATACCGGTAAGAGTAAACAAACAGACAAATGTACAGACAGAAAGACCACAATTTTTGCGTCGAAGGTCCCCAAGAAAGACTATGGTATTTAAAAAAAAGAGCGCAGAGCGCCATGTTTCCTTCTTAAAATTCTTGCCCCTCTTGCGCACTTCTGCGACGCAGATAGTAGGTTCCATGACGTCGGTAGTGTACTCTTTCTAGAGTGGTCCCAATACGCGAAATATCAAATGCGATTTGTCTCTTGCGCTCTTTTCCACGCAGCCGCCCATCCGTTCTTTCTTGTCTCGCATGAATGTCATGCCCGATCAGCAATCAATCTCGTTTTATGTGTTTACAGCAATGCAAGCGGCGATAGTAGGGTGTAGACGAGAAGCGTGAAATTCTGATAGGCTCTAGCGTTCAGTGCTGACATCGTTCACATGCCTTTAGGAACTAAGGAGTGAGCGTGATGCATTGCGTGTGCGAAGGGTAGGACGAAACCACCCCCTCGTCTTCGAACATGGGCTGGTGAGGGGCCGTTAACTTTTGTGGGCTCAGGAACGTCACTTTCTTGAGCTTGCGTTACTGTAGGAATGCCTTAAACTTGTAGATGACGAATGATTCGCGTGCTTCCCGTCCATTGTGAGATTTGAAACAGATTCCAATGTCGTTTGCTTTTAGGTCACCGAGTGAGTTGCCTGTCGTATTAGGCGCTTAGATAAGCGGGAGGTTAAAAAAAGTTGTGACATGCACCTTGTGATCATAAAACCGCAGTCTGCATGATGCCGCTGTCTGGCCTATGTATGGAGCTTGCAAGCTGAGCACTCGAGCACGCGGTTACTTTTTATTGCCATCGTAATCACCTTATAGTATATTTGACGCTGAACTCTGGACTTAAATGGAGGTGTTCACGTGTACGCACAGCTTGCAACGTGTGTTGCCACAGGGTGGCAACCAGAATAGGACAGGAGTAGTTACCACAGATGAAGTCAGCATATTGCGCAAGTTTCTCGAGCGACGATACACACCCCGTGGGATTCAGAAAATATGTTTTTCAGACGGTCACTTTTGCATGAGAATGTTGTGGTGCCTTCGTAGGATGTAGTTAACATTCAGTACTGAAGGTTAGGCTTAAGGTTAAGGATGTTGTAGGTAGCCGGTGGATCTAGCCTTGCATAATTTGCAGGCAATTGCCCCGCCCAGTTTCCTCTTTGCTAAATGAAACTGTGTCCTTTGTTTGTTTTTTAACTAATCACGAGCCAGGCTCTTAAAATAAAATCATTCATAGCGCGACGTAAGCCTGCACATAGCCTTCTTTATTTTCTGTGCCCGCGCAGTCAGTCCTGCCGGGCCCGTTCGGGCCGCCTCCCGCATCCTCCTCTCTTTTTGCGTCTGCTGTCCGCCAGGGGCAGCTCGGCATCCCAGAATCGAGTCGGCGCATTCAGCCGCGGCGACGCATCTCCAGGAAACCTTTCGTTCGTGTCGCATACGTTTGCAACACCCAATTATTTACGACCAAAACGGTACGTAGTGCTTTCAGCAGTATAATTGTAACTGTTGCTTCATTGTGTTGCGTGAGCAGATGACACACGGCATTACTGAGTGCGTATAAACAACCAACGTCGTTTGTACCCCGCGTTTGCACGGCCGTTGTCAAGCGCGGCTATCATTTTTCGCGCTTCTTTCTGGCAATACTTTTCCGCGCACCTATCTTCGCAGCGCAGTACTTTCAGCAAGTATGATATTTAACTGTTGCTTCATTGTGTTGCGTGAACAGATGACACGCGGAAATAAGTGACTGCGTGTAAACAAACAACGTCGTTTGCACCTCGTGTTTGCAGGGCTGGTTTCATGCTTTGCTATCATTTTTCGCGCTTCTTTCTCGTGAGGCTTTTCCGCGCACCTATCAGCGAATTTCGCTAAGTAATCAGGAATGTTAGTTTACGGTTTCTCTCGTTTCTGTCTCGTGCAGCGGCCTACGCACACAAGTCTCCGTGGTTCATTCAGCTGTGATGACCCGCGTCAGGTGCGATGGCGTACTGTTGCGTGCCCGGTTGCAAGTCTTCAAGCAAAAAGAAGGAAGTAGGAATTTCATTCCACGAAATTCCAAGCGACGAGGAGTTGCGGCAAAAGTGGATAAAATCATTTCACGAGACAATTGGACGCCGAACACCACTTCCTGCTACTCAACCGTGTGCAGTCGTCATTTTGCTGCTTCTGATTTTAAGCAAGGATGTAAAACACGAAGGCTTATGAAAGGTGTGGTGCCTAGCGTATTCGAAGAATATCCGCGCTACTTGCAGCCTTCGACAAAAGCCCCGAGAAGTGACGCGGCGATCAGAATAAGAGCCAGTGTGTCAAATGTCCCCCAGCAACGAAAAGGCGAGCCGAAAAAAAAAAATGAAAGTGACGGACAAGCATGACTTTTTGAGGGACTTCGAAGTGAAGCCACTTTCGCGAAAAGTGCTAAAATTGTGATTGCTGCTTGTGATTGCTGCTAAAATTGTGATTGCTGTTTTTTTAAGCTTGCCGCGCTTACAAACGCGCAACGAAGGACCCACCCGTCAGTGCCGGCGGTAGCACCGTAGTCAGTAAACAGGCTCTGCCGGTTCTGGGAAGGCAGCGCCGCCTGGTGGTGATTGCGGGAACTCAGCCTGACGGTCGGCTCCCTTTGATCCCGGCGGCAAAGCGCAGGCACAGAAAATAAAGGAGGCTATGGCCTGCATAAGACAGCGGCCTTTGTGCTATTCCACGTGCAGTACTGTGCCGGTACTCTATGCCACTGAACTATACACCAAACATAATTGTCCCTTATCACCAGTCACATGCGAGGCCTGTAGCAATCAAAAATTTCAAGAGAAGTCGCGACACTTGTTTCCTGAAGATCGAGGAACCACGCGGAAACACAATATCAGTCACGCTGTCGCATGGTGAGTCTAACTGTTGCAGTTCCTCAAGTAAACCTTGCCGTTCCTTCTTAAGATGCAGAATGCGTTAATAATAGGTTTGTAGATGCTCGATCTGGAGCATGCTTGTTCGAGTGTAGAAGCTCACACCTGTCTAATGCACTGGCACGTTTAACGGCATTGTCAATTATCGGAGGCGGGTACTTTTGTCTTCTTAGCGTATCACCGTGTTTCACACAAAGCATGACAGACAAGGACAGGGAATAAAACTGACACGGACACAGCGCTGTGTACTTGCTGGTGTTTTCTATAGTCTTTTTCTGTTCGGCTTGCTCACTCTTCATGGACGCAAACGAACAAGACCACCAGCGCGTTTTAGCTATGTCATCGCTTCTTAAGCACTAGCGAAACGCTTTGTGTTGCGTCTTACCATTTCTGAAATGCGTATACCTACAAATGGAAGTTGAAATAGGGTTGCAAGTGCAGTGTATCTAATTATGTCACTTTCAATTCCGGTAACATAAAGCTGTGAAGTAATTCGATACTCTTATGAAGGCATTTGTGACTAGTGCTTTCATTGATAGAAAATATAAGTTTAACCTTCGTAATGCACTAAATTTATATACGCAATGCCTCGAAACGTTTGTCCGAATCTTGGGCGTTTTCTGCGAAATTTTTCTTCGTATGTGCTCTAAACAGGAATGAGTTGACAGGGTGGAATAAGATCACGTCTAGGTTGTCTAACGCAGCATTGCTATGCCCGTTTTTTTAAAGTACGGCGTGCAGGCGATGAAATGCAAACAAATATGTTGCAGAACCTTCTAGAGAAGAAAAATCCTGAAAGATGTTTATGAGGCCGACAAACTCTCCGTCTCCCGAAATGCCATATGTCAGCCTCAGGCTGCCTCACACACCGGCAACCGAAATTGATTATTGTGGGGTTATTGACATTCCTATCTACATCAATCTATTTAAAGCTTTGTTCTACTTGAAATACGCTCTCTTTTACTCATAAAAACTAGAACTTCGCATTAGTTAATTGTATGAGCGTGTATAATAAGGGTCACGAGAATATCGCTGTTCCTGGAGTGACAGCTTTATGTGCCTCGCTTACGTGTAAATACCATCGTAATAGAAGCATTTCCGTTGGCTTTCAATAGACGGCTGAATTGTTCACTTGAGACCAAAGGTGTAGAAAATACCAGTGTTTTGATAACGGCCTGGTGGAAACCATTTATTGTCGCTATCTTGTTGACCACTCCTTTCAAGATGTTTTCTCCGCAGTAGTGGTAGTGATGAGGCGAAGCCTCCCTACAATACTTTCCAATGGTTACGATATTGCCTCTTGCGAATTCTTAGCTCAGCTGTTCCGGCGGGTGGTCGCCGGGGGACCTGTCTTCTAACCACTGTAGTTCCCTCTTCCTCGCACCCTCTCCGCTGTTGTCATCTTTCTTCATCTATTTTGTCATCGTTCGCTTTGCGGGTTTCGACGATGGCGACGTTGCTGAACGCAAGAACGCCTACGAACTACTTTTTAAAACTCGTTTATATAGGTGCCATCCACTGACCAAAGAAGGCGCGTTTCTCAAAGGGGCGGGGGGGGGGGGGGGGTCCCAATTTGGGTGACACGGTCCACTAGGAGTACGAGACACCCTCTCTTTCATCTTTTAGCCGGACCACACTGCGTTTAGCCATTCAGGATGGAAACGCACTCATAGAGTTCCATTTTGTCCGGCCTCGTCTCAATAATGTTTGTTTTATCCACTAGGCTATGAATTATGGTGCTGCAGTCATGCAGGAAAACTAGGCAGCACGGTGCTTATGCGCTGATTCGTGCGCGTAAAACTAAATGCGAAATGAAAGAGTCCACCAGAGTAGTGCACACACGTACTGTGTCTTGTATTGTCTGGTCACCTAGAAGATCTCGACTCATACCCACAGGGCTGATTGACCACGCTGTACTTCATAATGTAAATTTTTTTACACAACGCTTGCCAAAAAAAAAGAAATTGGGTAAGAATAATAATAACGTTTCTTTAAAAATGAAAAAAAGGGGAAAGGGCAGAAGAATTCGATAAACCAGAATATATAAAACAAATTAGCCAAAAATGAAGAAGGGGGACAAAAAAATGAATATATTTGGCGGTACTACTAGCAGCGTGTCCTTCCGGTTGCCTGAATGAGTTTATGTAGCACTGACAGAATAGCACTGCAACCAACGTAAGTCTTCTTCTTCACCCAAACCTCGCAGGTCAGCCCACTTTCTGACACCCGTGCCCGAAAGTCATGCGTCGCGCTGTCACAACAAGCGCGAGCAGGCGCGAGGCTCACTGGCTCTCGTGCTGAACTCCTTTGAGTAGCCTCTTTCTAACTCCCTTTCGGCCTCACGAGCTCTATCGATAACACCAGTTAACAGTGGTGACGCGCTTGGTCTTTGAAATATAAAGTATTCTTTAAGCAAACGTACAAAAATAAATAAGAAAATAAACTGAAATTGAAAGAAAGGAACGCGAATTTCGCATATTAAGAAAAAAAAATATAAAAGGCGCTGTTATGTGCAACACGTTTCCTCATAAAACGTAGCCAGACAAACATTTATTGTGGTTAACATATTTTATTTTATTGTCTCACTTTCTTTAATATTCATCGTAGAACAAAACTATAAACCACCAAAAACGAATACATCCTTTCAACACGTTGTAAGCTAAGCCAGACAATAGAGACCAGGTGGTTAGAATTTAGTAAAAGAGAACCGCCTACACGCATGTCCTGGTGGGAGAGTACATGATCAAGGATTACCCCTGAAAATATAGACGAGTGATTTTTCGAGTATGCATCGCGCATAGATCAACGCACCGCATGCCCAAGCATCGCCATGGCGTAAAAAAGAGACGCCTTGATGCCACGATCGCCGGGCGGCAACGTCGTAAACGTCGTCAGCAGCCGTTGTGTGAGTGAAAAATGAAGACCTCTCTTAGAAGACGGCTTCACTCGCGACAGAGTGCGGAGTGACACTCCCTTAGCTGGCGGAGAAGGGCGAGACTTGGGCAAAGAAGAAGAAGAAAAAAATGCCGGCTGTTGTTCGCAGCTCGTATGGGTACGACACTGCGGCGCCGCAATTCGCACTCCTCTCATCTGTCTCCCTGATTTCAAAACGTTAGCAACGCTGCAGTTATGGCGACCTCCATACGGCTCTGCGCTGCTTGCGCCATCCGTCTCAAGAGAAAAGCGTTTCTCTTGTACTCACACGTGAGAAGACAAGAACACATATGACCCATAGAAAGAGGAAAGAGAAAAACAGAGATAACTAAAAAGTGGGCAGAAGCAGTAGGCGTAGTGCAATGACAGAGGCACTCGCGTGGTTTTAACAAAAAAAAATAATAAAAAGTAATAATGAATATGGTTGTATGGGAACGTAAATTTCGAAAAAAAAACAATGTAAGATAGACATGCTATTTGTCGGTATGTCTGAAGGACCAACGGAGGAGAAAGACAGACGGGTGGGCAGAGGAGCTACGCAGATCAGCTTTTGCTTCTTCAGTAACAGGACTCTGAAGCACTGCATAGAGAGTCCTGGTTGATTCCGCGAAGCTATCCCGAGGGCAAATATATTTCTGAGAGAAAGCACGGTGACGATGAAAGGGTGACGACGGTGACGGCGAAATTGAAAGAAAGAAAGCAGTAGACGAAATTAAGACGACTGGAGTCTAGGAAAACGAGGGTTTGATCGGAGCAGGAAACAGCAAGTACGCAAAAAAGAGCAGCGCAAACAGGCAGCGAAAATTCAGGGCAAGCAGTCGTGCAACGAAGGCACTCCGTGCTTCCTTTTTGGTTCTCCAGGCAAATATCTCCTTACCAGATTCCCCAAAGAAAAAAAAAAGGGGGGGGGGGGGAAGAGAGCTGCGCCAGCGCTCTTTTTGAGGCGCACTCGTTGAATAAGATGTACGAGAGCAACCGTGAAGAAGTAGCTGTTTGCCGCTCTTCCAAGTGTTTGGTATAGCTTCGCGTTCACATTTTTTTTATCCCTCATCTTATTCATCTCCCATCACTCCTCTTATTTCACTGGGGCTCGGCTTTTTGTCGTGCGTCGCCTCTCAAACATTCGCTAGTTCCACCAAAAAAAAAAAAAGAACTGTGCGAGAAAAAAAAAGGACCTCCGGCGCCACTCAAATGTTTTTGTCTCTTCCCACACTCTTGAATTTGTGGTAGTCGCGTGCAAACCAGCGTCGACTATGCTGCATCGAAATAACACAAAAAGAATAGAGAGATGCGGAGTGGAAAGGGAGCCGAAATGAGGAAACTGGAGAATAGGGAACATGTGTGCGTGAGGAAGAAAGAGAACGAACATAAGGCCGCCTTATGAAAACATATGATAGCTCGAGGGATCCAAGATGAGATGCACAAAAGAAAGATTGAGTGTGGCAAAAGGCATGACTGATGCGACAGCGATAAGGCATTCCTTACGAGGACGATAGTACAATGACGTGCTCGCAGCAAGATAAAGGACCCTAGGCGTGTATATCTCGTTCCCGAGTGTTTCGCTTTTAATGCGGGCTGCATGTGCGATTTTTTTGTCATGGCTCTGCATTTTGTTTTTCAGACACGTGGTTCCTCTCGTAGGAGCCATGTTGTGTGATTCGATTCGACAGGGCGCGCATGAGGAAAGAATCCAGAGCTGCTCCTCATCGAATGAAGGGAGGAGGGGGGGGGGGGTTGCACACACACTACATGATTGCGAACTCTGCTTCCATCCCGAAAACTTGCGCGAAATGTTTCGCTGCAAACTCTTTCGGTAGAAACTGCATGAGGTCCTTTAAGTGGGGGCTGGTCGGTCACTTATAGCCAGAGACAACCCATAAGCAATAACGGCCGCCATAGAACCCTTCCCCTCCAAACTTCAACGTCCCCCTGCATCGTAGTGTTATTGAAGTCTACGCAGACGTAGTTTGGAGAGCGATGGAGGGAATGTTGAACGAAAATTACTCCCCGAAAGGAAACGCGTTTCTCGTGACGCATATCGAGCATCTAAACGAGGCGAAATTGCGGACCAATAGAGGGATGAGAGTTCATTAAACTAATGACCCGGGGTTCTATATTGCTTCTGTTGCGTTTAAAGAGCTTTCCTAGCCCCTCAGGCGATGAGTTGTTTGCCCTGAGGCTAACAAAAAGCCTGAACGAAAAAAAAAAAACATATGCAGTTGTGCACAACGTGAAGGTGCGGAGCAGTGTTTCGCCTTTCGCAGTGTCTATTTGATGGAAACATGAGAAATTTATGCAGGATAGAAGATTCTTTCACCGTGTATATATTTGTAATGTTTTCTGAGCATATGACTGTACGGTACACATCTTCCTGAGCATATGACTGCAGGGTACACATAGGTTACACTTATGTGAAGAAATTGGTTGATACAATGCCAGCAAGAATACAGAAAGAACTTGGTGCTACGTTACTAAAGTAAGTTTTTTACCTAGATTGCTTTCAAGAGGTTTTTGTTATATGACAAAGAGCTTTCAGCATAGTAATAAATAAAACTGAGCAGTATCGTTAGGCATGCATGGTGTGCGGAATATGCTTCCATTTGAAGTCTGCTTTTTGAACGCAGAGAATCCCTGCTACAACACACACACACACACACACACACACACACACACACACACACACACACACACACACACACACACACACACACACACACACACACACACACACACGCGTGCACGCGCACATGCACACGCACACACACACACACAAACACACACACACACACACACACACACACACACACAGAGAGAGAGAGAGAGAGAGACGAAGAGGAAGGCCGGTATTGTGAAGGTGGTGATTAAAGCTGGAAGCAAAGATTACTTTTTTGGGCGATACGTGCAAGCGAGGTGTGTCCTGCGCCTGCTTCTCGATTTTCTTTTAAGGCCGAGAAAAAAATAATGCGATCTACGTTACATTAATATCAACCGTGAATGAGGGATTGTCTCCAAATCCTGGCTTTCAGATAGCGAATTACGTTTTCGTGGTGGGCATAAACTGGGTAGAGTCAGCAGCAATTTCGAAAAGCAAACAAATCACAAACTAGCGTATGCCGCGAAAGTTTGGTTCTCCATTCAAGATTACGCCCCGGTAGAACTTTGAAAGTCTGCATCGTGAGCGATTGACCAAAGGCGAGAGGAAGTGAGAGATGAACAGGGGCAGGAGCGGTTAAAGAATATTTTTCTCTCTGATTTCAGATGGCTCTGTACGCACTTCTTTTTTGTGTGTGTGTGTCTCGCAGCGTGGCATGCCCCTTTTCAAGCGCCGACTGTGAGCGCTGCGCTGGATACGCCGGCAGGCGAGCCCAGTAGCGTAAAACCCAGTGTGACGCATAAATCAAAGCCCTAAGAATATATCGCCAAAATATCAAGCTTCTCACCAAGTATAGCCGCCTCCTCCAGCCACTCCATCTTAAAAGAATTGAGAAAAAACGTCCATCCATAAATTCACGTGGTTCTGCGCCTAAGCCGCCGTGCGCTCTGTGCATGACCCTCGCCAAGCCGAAGTTTCGCACTCTCACTCCATTGTTGTCTAACACAGCTTTGCATATATATATATATATATATATAATATATATAATATATATATATATATATATATATATATATATATATATATATATATATATATATATATATATATTTGTCTGTTTCGTTTGAACAAATTTTTCTTAGTGGAACGGGTCGTGTGCAGGATTTCAAGAGTAGTGCCGCATTTTGCGTTGTCACGACTGACGCACCCTGCCAACAGCGACTCCCGTTCTCACGCTAACATTTTTTTTTTCCTCTTTTGCGTCGGGCATTCACACTAAAACAAACGCAATGAAAGCTACTTGTCTCCTCGGGATTCAGAACAGTGCGTGGTTTGGTTGCCTGAAAATAACAGAGAGATTGAAGGGGGGGGGGGGGGGCGCAATGCTATGTTTATAAATTGAAGAGAATATTACTGCAGGGAGCAGCAGGAAAGCAATATGCGGCTAGATGCCCCCACTTTTATGGCCCCGACTGGCCGGAATATCACGAACATTTCGAAGAGGACGACTTCCGCTTTCGTTTCAACTCAAGCACCGTACTTAGAGGATCTGATTGTGAATGGGATTGCATGTGAACGTCTCTCTGGCGTTTCTCGCTCGCCCTCCTCGATTAGGCGCAGGAATATGCTTTGTTGTTGCCGGTATGCGCGACCATTTATTTTCAAAATAAAGAAAAGAAATGTTTTCGTAAGCGCTGCAACCGATACGAATGCTTGCCCCTGTGGTTTTAATTGCAGACGTAAAGTATGCACTGGGATAGCCATTCTCTCGCTTGCTTTTTTGCTCCTTTTTATTCGCTAAGCAAGTGCTGCATCTGAAGTGCGTGCAGGGCTCGTCCTTAAGAGGGCGCGAGCTTAGTGGCCTGTGACAGGTTCAGTAAATAAAGCCAGTCGAGCTAGCTGTGAAACGTTAATCTCTCACGAGAAAAGGAAGTGAGCGTTTGATTTGCAAAAAAAAATTATACTTTCACAAACACACAGAAAAAAAAACCACAAAAAGGAAAATACTAAGATCAGAAAAATGTTAACTAATTAGCACTGTCAGTTTCGTTAGCGAGCGGAAACCTCTAAGAGTCTAAACAGTCCTTTTCGTTAAAGTCCTCGTGTTTGAGTCCGGACGCGAGAGAAGACGGATACGGCTCACCAGCGGTTCACGCCCTTCAATAGTCCATTGGGGAAGCTGCCGTGGTGAGAGTGCATAAGCTCGGGCCCGTAGCCCGACGGCTTGCTCCCGCTCCCGGTAGACGTCATCTGCTGCGCTGTCTTCCGCTCGAACATCAGACCAAGGTCTTGCCAAGGATTCGCCAATAGCCGCTGCGGTTGAATGGTCACCAGGACCCCGTGGAAACAGTCGCCCGCTAGGTGGATGCCCTGACGCCCAGGAGGTACTCGCACCCGACGAGGTCGCACGCCGCACCCTAGCCTTCTTCTTCCAAGCACGAGCCCGAATCTCCTCTTCCTCGTTCTTCGATGCCCTGGCTCTGGATTTTTCTCCCATTCCCTTGAATTTTCTTCTTTTTCCAATCGCCAGTGTTCGCCGCACTGGCGCAATACGCCATCTTGCACACATTGTCAGTAGTTCATCTTACGCGCCAAATTTGAAAGTCACTTGACTCGCGCACTTCACTCACAACAAGAGTCCCCCCTTTGAAAAGTTTCTTTTGCGAAGAAAAATAAACTGCAGTTCAGTGCGCGAGAAGTCACCACGCGTCGTCCATTCACAAGATGTCCTTAACAAACAAACAACTTGAAGTAGTCGCTTGTCTCGAGAAAACGTAAAAATTCACAACCGGCTCATATAATCTGCGCCGACATTTTCAGAGCCTCTAATGTGCTCGACTCGGAATGAATATTCTTGTAACGCGAGGCTCCACCGTAATACCCTACTGTTCAGGTGTTTTGCCCTTAAGAGATACTGCAGTGGTTGGTGATCGGTCTGTACGACAAATGACGTTCCGTACAGAAAAACATGATACTTTTCTATCGCCCAGACCAACGCTAAGCATTCCCTCTCGATTGCTGAGTATCTCTTTTCGCGAGGCTGAAGTTGACGACTGGCATATGACACAGGGTGGAGGATGCCATCATGCTCTTGCATAAGGATAGCGCCTATACAAGAATCAGAGGCGTCAGACCGAAGCACGAATTCTCTTTTCAGATCGGGTGCTTTGACGATTGGCCCAGAAGACAAAGCCTTTTTGAGTGATTCAAACGCTTCTTCTCTATCCGTGGTCCACGTAATCTTGTTTTTCTCCATCTTCCTCGTCATCTCAGTGAGCGGCTGTGCTTTCTCGGCGTACCGAGGTATCAGGTCACGGTAATAGCCAGCCAGTCCAAGGAATGACCGGAGTTGCTTCTTTGTTTCAGGCTTAGAAGCACAGGTGATCTTCTGTATCGTGCTTTCGACTGGCCGTATGTTGCCATCTCCCAATCGATGTCCCAAAAAGGTGACTGTGCTCATAGCCACTTCACATTTCTGTGGCTTGATCCTTAGTCCGGCTTGTCGTATCCTGGCAAAAAATTGCTTCAAAGTTGTTAGATGTTCTTCCCACGTAGTGGTAGCCACCAGTACGTCGTCTATGTAATGAACGACGTTGGGTATTCCAAGCAATAACTTTCTCATCAGACGAGTGAAGACCGCGGATGCGGTCTTGATGCCAAAAGGCATATACAGGAAATGATAATGCCCTGATTGGCTTGAAAAGGCGGTCTTTTGCTGCGAGTCTTTTGCGAGAGGAACCTGCCAATATCCTTTAGTTAAATCAAACTTCGAGAACCATTTCTTTGTTCCCACTTCGGCAAACAAGTGATCAGTTCTGGGTATAGGTTCTGCATCAGATACCAGAACATTGTTTATACGGCGAAAGTCTATACAGGCCCTGTAGCCATTGTCTGGCTTTTTGACTAGTACCAAAGGAGAATTATATGGTGACTCTGAGGGTTCTATAATGCCAAGTTGCAACATGTCTTGCACTTCCTTTTCAACGACTTCCTTCATAGAGAATGGCAATGGGTATTGTGGGGTGTTAACTGGTTCTGAACTGGTCGTTTGTAACCGACACTCCACAAGGTTTGTTTTACCTGGGATCTCCGAGAATACGTCTTCGTAGGTACTTAAGATGTCCCGTATCTCCACCCGCTGTCGCTCCCCGATTTCATCTCCAAGCTTTATGGAGTCAATACCGCAGCTACCCTGTACTTTGAAAGTTGGTAGTGGTTTCTCAGACTCCTCTTCCTCCAGAACGACAAAAGATGATGTCTGAGGAAGCTGTTCTTCACGGCGTTCTTCATACTTTTTCAGCATGTTTATGTGGAAAAGTTTTTTGCTGTGTCCAAGGTCCAGCCAGTAGTCATAGTCGTTTTTCTTTTCTATGACTGGAAACGGCCCTTTCCAATGCATCAATAACTTGTTGTTGCTTGTGGGAAGCAAGATCAATGCACGGTCACCAGCTTTCAGGTCCCGTTGCTTGCTGTGGCGGTCGTAATACCTTTTCTGCGACACCTGTGCTCGGCTCAGGTTTTGTCGTACCAGCTCTAGTGTCTTCTCAATTCGCTCTCTTAAATCCAGGACATATCCGTACGTCGTCTTAAGTTCTTCGTTCTCCTGATCATGAGTCCATAGCTCTTTCAGGATGCTCAGAGGTCCTCGAATATGTCGGCCATAAATAAGTTCAAATGGTGAGAACCCGGAGCTTGCTTGTGGGGCTTCACGATAAGCAAACAAAAGAGGTGCTAGCAAGCGATCCCAACATTTAGGCTGTTCTTGAACCATTTTGCGGAGCATTTGCTTGAGTGTTCCATTAAACCTCTCTACCATCCCGTTGCACATAGGATGGTATGGAGTGCAGCTAAGATGCTTGACTGCCAGTAGTTCATTCACCTCCTTCATTAGATCTGAGGTAAAGCACGATGCCTGATCAGCCAAGACTTCTCGTGGAAAACCAATGCGAGAAAACATCTCGACAAGTCCCTCGGCCACTGTAGCTGAGTCAATTGCTGTCAAAGGCACTGCATCAGGGTAGCGAGTGGCGAAATCCACAAGAGTCAAAATATACCGATGGCCTTTTGCCGAGGCTGGAGTTATCGGTCCAATGATGTCGACCGCCACACGTTCAAAAGGGGTGTCGATCAACGGCATACGCCCTAGAGGCACCTTGCCCACCTTGCCTTTCGGTAAAGTCCTTTGACAGGCGTCACATGATCGGACATATCTGCGGATATCTTCTTGTACCCCGGGCCAGTAGAAGGCGTCCAGAACTCGATCTATTGTTTTTTTTACACCCTGATGGCCTGACATGACATTTTCATGAGCCAAACGTAACACTTGGCCTCTCAGGGACTTCGGGACTATGGCTTGTTCAATGATCTTACCAGGGGACAGGAAGTATTGTCGGTAAAGAATACCATTCTTGGCTACGAAAGAAAAAGATGTCGAGCCCTTTCTAACAAACTTCTTACCCACTCTGGCTCTGCAGATGTCAAGCGTCTGGTCTTTTTCTTGTTCTTCGCGAAACATTTTGCGAGACATCTGGCCAGGGAGCCCAACAGAGATGGCCCTTCGCGAACTATTGAGACGTGCGGCACCAACCAGTTGAGAATTTGGGTGGTTACCTTCGTCCGCAGAATGAACTTTTTTCTCAATGAATTGATCTTGAGAAAGTTTCCGCGAAACGTCGGGGTCATTGGCGTCACGGGCCCCCGGTACGTTCCCAACTATGACGTCATACAGTGGCGACGGCATACACTTGACGATGGCCATGCCGGAAAAGTATGGAGATCTGATACGTATCTCCGCCTCAGGGGTTACGATGGTGCTGCCATCAGCCAACCACAACGTCGCGGTAGTGCCAGTTAGTGCTTCATCAGGTACTAATGACCGGCGTACTACCAACGTGTTGCTTCCGGTGTCCCTTAGGACTCGAACAATCTGTCCATTCACTTCCCCTGGTAACACTGGCATGGGACGTTTCTTACATTGCGCTTGCGTCTTCACCGTGCCCATAACATTGTCGTCTCGGTCCGAGTCGTCGCCATCAATCATGGATTGTTGTGGACCGGTCTCTTCTTTGGGTAGCATTAAACAAGATGTAGTTGATTTCGAAGTGCCAGTCATTTTCTGACAGCCCTTCACATCATGCCCCCACTTACGGCAGTTTGTACAAAATACTTGTTTAGGTTTACTTCGACAGTCAGAAGCCTTGTGCCCCTTACGGCCACAAACAAAACATTGCATCTCTGCTCTTGGGCTTGAAATCAATTTAGCCTTCCCAGTTGTGTCCTCACTCTTATTCTGAACTATTAATAAGTTCTTCAATCTCTTTGCCTCTATATATATATCAGCTGCCTCTGCCATGGCTTCCAGAGTCTTGCAGTTCTTCTCCCGTAAGAAGAGCGCCAGCTGACTACTGCAGTTCGCCATGAATTGTTCGGCTACAATCAAGTCACGGACTGAATCGAAATTCCTCTCTGTCTGAGACATTTCTATCCACCTGTCAAAGAAACTTTGGAGTCTCGTGGCATACTGTTTTCCAGTTTCGCCGTCTTCAGGCTTGCTTTTCCGGAATTTCTCACGGTAGCCATCAGCCGTGAAGCGAAAACGCTGGAGCAGTGCCAATTTGACTTCGTCGTATGACAGGGAATCGTTCGGTGACAACCGTCCAAATACCTTCAGAGCCTCTCCGCCAAGGCACAAACTAAGAGCCGTGGCCCACTTTTCCCGTGGCCAATCTTGACCTGTCGCCACTCTCTCAAACCTTTTCAGGTAGGCGTCAAGGTCGTCTCTGTCCTCGTTGAAAACGGGTATAAAGTTATGCGGGTTCACTACCATAGGCGCGTTCCTTTGGTTGCCCGTGTCAGCCACCAGTAGGCTGACCGACACCGGCCTCAGCTACTCTCAGGCGCAGTTGCAGCGTCCTCTCTTCTACTTCCAAGTGTCGCTGGCTTGCTTCTCGGGTTTGGTTCTCCGTTTTTGCTACTTCAAGACGTAGCTGTAAATTGCGGCCTTCCAGCTCCAACTGTTCTTTCTTCGCGTCTCTCTCCGCGGCTCGTTCATCGCGCTCACGCGCTTCTCGTGCGTCAAACCAAGCCTGCAATTCTGCTCCCTCCAACCCCATGCGTTCTGCCAGCGCCATCAACTCTCGCGAGCCCATTTTACTTTTTTAGTTAGCCTTACTCAAATCTACTTTTTAGTGGCAAACACTCACGTCCTGTCGTAGCGGACGCCAATTTGTGACAGGTTCAGTAAATAAAGCCAGTCGAGCTAGCTGTGAAACGTTAATCTCTCACGAGAAAAGGAAGTGAGCGTTTGATTTGCAAAAAAAAATTATACTTTCACAAACACACAAAAAAAAACCACAAAAAGGAAAATACTAAGATCAGAAAAATGTTAACTAATTAGCACTGTCAGTTTCGTTAGCGAGCGGAAACCTCTAAGAGTCTAAACAGTCCTTTTCGTTAAAGTCCTCGTGTTTGAGTCCGGACGCGAGAGAAGACGGATACGGCTCACCAGCGGTTCACGCCCTTCAATAGTCCATTGGGGAAGCTGCCGTGGTGAGAGTGCATAAGCTCGGGCCCGTAGCCCGACGGCTTGCTCCCGCTCCCGGTAGACGTCATCTGCTGCGCTGTCTTCCGCTCGAACATCAGACCAAGGTCTTGCCAAGGATTCGCCAATAGCCGCTGCGGTTGAATGGTCACCAGGACCCCGTGGAAACAGTCGCCCGCTAGGTGGATGCCCTGACGCCCAGGAGGTACTCGCACCCGACGAGGTCGCACGCCGCACCCTAGCCTTCTTCTTCCAAGCACGAGCCCGAATCTCCTCTTCCTCGTTCTTCGATGCCCTGGCTCTGGATTTTTCTCCCATTCCCTTGAATTTTCTTCTTTTTCCAATCGCCAGTGTTCGCCGCACTGGCGCAATACGCCATCTTGCACACATTGTCAGTAGTTCATCTTACGCGCCAAATTTGAAAGTCACTTGACTCGCGCACTTCACTCACAACATGGCCTCCCTCTTAACTTACGCAGGCATTTCCAATGTTCCACTGGACTTTAGAGTGCGCAGAAGAATAACCTATTATTTCCTTTCAAGATTCGGCTGCTCGCAGATATTACGAAGCGATGATACAACAATGGGGATAAAAATCTAGCCGTTCTTATCCTGATGCTGAGCTTTTTGTCTACGATTGGTGCTTACCGTATGCAAGCCACATCTTTTTAACAGCCTTAGCAGAATTGGCAGGCATCACTATTTGGGAACAATTTCAGTATAAGCACTTCTGCTCTTCATATTTTTCTTCCTGGACTTCCGCTCATGAGGCATACGAAAGCCGCTGCTGCATTTAAAAAAAAAGAGCAGAGAACATTGCTATATTTACACGCAAATGAAAATAGCAAGCAACGAAAGCGATAGAAAAAGTAAAAACAGTTGTGTTAACCAGTTAAGTGATATGCTACCCTGCAAAAGGGGAATGCATGGAGGTAATTTAAAGAATAGTAGAAAAAGAAACAAACAGAGCAGGAGCACACGTGCGTAAAAAAAAAAAAAAAACGCCATAGAGCAGAGCAGCTGTCTTGGGTGGTGTACAGCACCATTAAAGGGACACTAAAAAGCAAAAGTACTTTTTTTTGTATTAGTAAGGTACAATTTCATAATCTCAAAAGCACCACCATTACCAAGACACGCCACTTGGTAAGAGAAAAAAAAACTAAAAAAAAACGCGCGAAAGGAAAGTGCGGTATAGGAGACGCCACCTTGAGATACCTGAACCAAACACCGTGACGTCTTAAATTTTGAAGGCATCTACTAGGTCCGACGTAGCTTCTATTAAATAAAATCAAAGTACATTGTAATCAATGGGTGTCATAGCTTTAGCATACGAAGTTTAGGAACATTTATTCAAGCCAATGTCACGTAAAATCAACATATTATTCGTGGAACTTAATACGTCACGCGCGGAGTTTATGGAGCGGTATAAAAAAATGAAACTTTAACCTTGACTTTCTCTGATAATGAAGAACTTATGACAGTGAAACTTATGACATTAGATTTCTCACAGTGTCGTTTTAATTCTGAATGAACTCACTATTTTCCTTCGGTGTCCCTTTAAAGGACACTAAAGGCAAATATTCAGGCGAGGTTGATTGTTGAAACAGTGGTAAAGAAACCTCGTAGGGATAATTTAGTGCCAAGGGAGCGATTAATAAATGCGAAGCATTTCTTTGCGTACTGCAAGCACGTTTGATATCTATCTATCTATCTATCTATCTATCTATCTATCTACCTATCTATCTATCTATCTATCTATCTATCTATCTATCTATCTATCTATCTATCTATCTATCTATCTATCTATCTATCTATCTATCTATCTATCTATCTATCTATCTATCTATCTATCTATCCATCTATCCATCTATCTATCTATCTATCTATCTATCTATCTATCTATCTATCTATCTTGCCGCCTATATCTTGGTGCTCTCCTGATCACCGCCCCAACTTGAGGTACCTAAAAGTTAGTCCTGGAGGATAAGATGGTTTTTACGAATCTGAAGTGCTGGTCATGACTTGAATATTGTTACAATCTTGTCGCGTACGTTGTTAAACACTATCCAGAAAGCAGTCGCACATACTCAACACGGGGTATGCGCCACTGGTATGCGGGTGTGTGCCACAGGCGATAGACATTTTATATCTACCCAGGAAGGGTGAGGACACACATAGATAATTTTAACGCTTGAGCGTTAGAAAAAAAAAAGCTCATATAGGCAGCATTGACCAGAAGAGAGCAAAGATTATTTGTCATTGTCCAATCAGGAATCGAACCTTGGCATTCTGCGTGGCACTCAACTATTCTACCACAGAGCCACGTTAGGTCTCGGCAATACTTTGCAAGTAGACTTTAATGTTCGTGAAACATAAAATTTGGTTTACAGTATTGCCTACCAAATTTTGTAAGCATTACATATGTACTCGTATGATACAGCCGTCATGTCGGGTTAACATATCAATTGTAGTTAGGCGCCATTCGCTGAGCTTGGTATGTGTAGGAGTGTGGAGGGCTACCATCCTTGTGAGTCCCAATGCAAACACCAGCGCTTTATATAATCTTGGCGCTTCTAGTGTTGCAAATATTCATGTTGCTCTTGGTATAGTTACGCAAGTGCAAACAAGTGCGAATACAAAACATATATTCGGCTGCTTAACGTGTGTGTGTGCGTGGATTCGCACATATATCGAGCGCCATTGCATAACGTCTCGCCCAATAAAAAATCCAGACAAATTGACCTTGTATGTGCATGCTTCGCGTAACATTGATTTCCAAGGTACATCGGATATGCCGAATTTCATAGCGATAGCAATTATATGGACAGTCTTGGCTGGTTTTCGCCGTCGCCGCCGTAATTCACGTACATGTACATGTATGCATATATATACGGGGAAGGATGCACTAGCCTCCTCTTTCTGCGAAGCCTTTCGCCTTTCCGTCCGGCATGGTCGGTGCGTGCGCTTATCTCCTGAGCGAACAAGAAGATGGGGAGGGTGTGACCCTTATGATTGCAGTGCTATCACGGCAACGATCAGTGCATGGCTTGGGCCTCCACAGCAGGCGGGAGCTTTTACGGGCCATGCTCTCAACATGAAAAAACGGTGCCAAATGTGTACCTAGAGTGGCCGTGTTGCCGTACACCAGCGTTTTGTAGAGTTATGTGAGGGCAGATCTAAATGAGTTGACCACCAGCCTCGCTTTGTATAACATTGTAATTTGTCTCTATGGCCACGCCGCAAGAAACTTGGTTACTTAGCATGTGCACGCTTACTATATTTATTATTGCTCCTGAACATTCGAATACGTTGCTATCGCATTCATTGCTTTGCCTTTTTGGCGAAACTGTCATAATTTAGAAAACATCAAATCAAGTTTTAATGGTTACCATCCCGTTAGCGCACGTCAAATCACCCGCCTGAAAGCAGTCTCTCTGTCGTCCCTGTTGCCGTGCTAAAGATGCTCGCCTTTACGGCATGGCCGTTGACACTAGCAGCACCAGAATGAATGCAGTGAGAGCCGCAGCAGCAACAACGGTTATTGAATGATTTTCTGCTTGTTTGGTTTAACTGGGCCCGACTAGATGGCACTGCCTGTCGAGCCTAACCTAAAACCAGGTGAAAACAGGACTTCTCAACCACTCACGCTATTCCCAATAGTAACGTCAGACGCTTATTTTTTCTACGAATCAGACAGAAACGAACAAGCAACATTTTATTACGCGTTGCAATGCACGAAAGGTTATTTTTTACATCAGGTGATTCGATTACCAGGGATTAATTGTAGTCGGGTGCTCTCACGTCATTGGAATTATTTCAACAATGTCCCACTTGTGGCACACGTGGTGTCATACATATACTTTGATTTCACGATTAGCAGAGCACTGCTGTTGATATTATTAACTTTTCGAGATTCCCAAACACTGATGCTTCACTCTGACGTAAATTGGTATTTGGCTATGTTGTCCCTTTAAAGGGACTCTAAGAGCAAAACGATTTTTTTCCGAATCAGTAAGCTGCAATTTCACAATCCCGCAAACACCACTCTTATCGCGACGCGACGATTTGTAAGCGAGAAACGCACGACAAAATAATGTGGATGGTGACGCCGCCTTGAAATTTCAGCATGAAACGCCGTGACGTAAAAAATTTTTGAAGGCACCTACTATGCCCTACGTAGCTTTCAAACAATAAAAATGAAGTGCATTGTAATGTGTCGATGCCACAGAGCGAGCATACGAAGTTTCAGGCAATTTATTTCAGTTAATGTTACGAAAACACCAAAAATACATTTTCAATTTTCTTACGCCAGGTGTGGAAGTTTTGACATGGTGTTTGAAAATTACATCGGAACTCCAATTTTCTCCGCTATTAGTGAACCTATGCTAGTGAGACATAAAATATTGTAGTTTTCAGAGTGCAGTTTGTCCATCGAAAACGTTATTGTTCATCTTCAGTGTCCTTTTAAAATTTTACATCAACTCGTGCAAGTCTGCTGTCCTAAGGAATTTTAGCAATTCCTTGGTTGCTTGAATTCTCGAGGACTTTTCGGAATGACATTGAAGAATATTTTCTAGCTTCATCATTTGTTGTCAAAGTGAGTGAGAGTGATTGAGCGAGATCGCACTTGTACAGCGTAGCGATGAGTGTTGCAGAAGATATGCTGCTAAGTATCCTCGGTATCACAGGCATCGCAAAATGTGTTGTCGGCCGTCCCTATCAGAAACGTCTTAGTGAAAGATACTCTTTTTCGTAAGTCGCATGGCACAGCTGCCTCTCATCGGCGGAGTCTAGTCGGTACTTCAAATCACCTCGACGCGTTCAGGTGGTCTTGCTAATAGTTTTGACTTCTTTACGTCTGCAGCGGTGACTGCGAATTATTCTTCGCAATTTCGAAGCATGGAAGCAGCATCCTACCTTGAAAGGAGTCTAGCTTCTTCCTTGTCATCTTGCAAAGCTTACCGGGAAGCGTTATCGGCATGTTCGTTACAGCCGTGCCCCAGTGACTTGGCAGCCATTAAAATGTCACCTTGCGCCTCTTCTAAGATGTGATATGTATGAGCTGTCTGATCTCGAATACCAGTTGTTTGTATGGTCTATGCTGCCGGGCTAATAAGGGAGGTTGTAGGGCTGCTTTGGTGTCCCTGAAAATCTACCATCGCTGTGCTTGTTCGCGACTGTAACACAAAGCACCGCGTGATTACATGCGAGTTCCGCAGCCATTAATGCTGTTGGGGGTTCTACCATACTTAGCTAGAAGTTACACCTCTCACTGAAAAAACCATTTCTCCGGACTAACTTTGTATGGTCGTTGAGTTGTCAGTGTAAATGTGTGCGTGGTTGGTGTACTTGTCGTGCAGTAGAAGCCAAAACAAATGATAGGCAATGACAGCTCTGATGCTTTCTTTATTCGTGGTACATTGCAGGACGATTGAAACACCAAGGTGGAATCAGCAAATGTTGATGAACTACGTACTAGGATGGAATAGGGACATTGCTATCATTGTTTCTATTTCGTCCTGGTACCTAGTTCCTCAACATTGGCCAACTCCTTGAAGTGGTTGGTCTATTTTGATAAACACTCATTGTTGATGAAACAGCAAAACAACACATTCATCGCGAAAAGTCATACTAAAATAATTCAGTCGTATCAAACAGTATTTATGTGTGTAAGAACACAACAGCATAATAAGTGTGAATGAACAAATACAACAAAGAGAGAGAGAGAGAGAATTTATTTACAGAAAGGTAGAGAGGTCGGCCTGAGCTATAGTTTGCTCTGCCCTGCTACTGTACATAAATACAACAAAGCTCTCAGCAAATCGCAAGCTATCAGAGATGATTGGGATGATTACGCTTTACTTCTTGGCTTAAAAGGTTTTTTGATAATACAGATATTTAGATCTAATCATTACTGTTTTAAAGCATACATCTTCTGCTCAAACATAGGACGTGTGCTATATTATATACTACTAAAGTCCGCATGTCAAAACGGCATAACTTAACGACGTATACTATAAAAAAAAAGCAAAAAGAAGACTACCTATAAGCTATTTTACAGAATGGACTGATTGTCGACCTATTGGGCTAGTAGCCTTGGTATTTTGCTGCATATCTAACAATTAAACGAACAGTGTTACGGTAGACGCATACGCATAAGAACAGTTCGGTTGGTGCGTATGGTGTTTCATGGCCTTATTAATCAATGCCACGACTTACAAAAAGAAGAAACTATCGGCTTAACAACCTAAGATGGCAGCGCCCAAATGCAGAACTGAAAAATAGGTGACACACTACACTCACACAAGCATGACCGAAACGAAGTATAGAAAAAGTTAGGTGCATGGATAAATCATATAACACTCGTAATCACCCCCCCCTTCTCTGCATTGCGCTCGTAGACGTAATGAATCGTCCAGTGCTAAATTAGATCCTTCTTCATCGACTACGGCAGTGATGCGGGCACCGCTGATGATAATCTGGTGGCGTTTCTCCGCGCAGCGCTTCGCTGCCATTGACCGATTGTTGCTCATAAAACTTGATCGAGGACAGCG
Source organism: Rhipicephalus microplus (assembly GCF_013339725.1). Lineage (NCBI taxonomy): Eukaryota > Metazoa > Arthropoda > Arachnida > Ixodida > Ixodidae > Rhipicephalus > Rhipicephalus microplus. Next base: position 129,561,986 of record NC_051170.1, read on the forward strand.
GCCGAGATTGAGCGAGATTACCATCGTTTACCCTCCCTCTACTCCCGTTCTTTTTCTGGCATGCTGGGGTATCCCATTGCGTACGTTTTTTTCGTGGCTTCCATCTCTGAGCGCAGCCAAATATACGAAAGAAGTGCATCTCCGAGCATTATTAGCCGTACTGCGGCCGAAGCGGGAACCTCTCCGACTCCCTGCGTCCTTTCAGCGGAACAAAATGACTCTTCCTAAGGAATGTGTCCATCCAGCAAAAAAAAAAAAAAAAAAAAAAACTGAGAGTTTTGTACAAGCAGGCTAAAATTCTTCACCCACAGAAACTAAAAGATAGCAGCACCGAATATAGTAACGTCTGAAACGCATGTGCATAACTGGACAATGACTCCGCAGATAGAAACCAAAAAGCTAAAATATGATATACAGGGATGATTTCATACCACTCGATAAGACTCAAAACGATGCAATGTGATGATTTTGTATCGAGATCAGCGGTACCACTTGACTATTTCTTCCTCTTTTTGTTCATCACATGTTGCGGAAGCTTTTGTTGGTGAGGGACAAGATTGTAGCGTTTAGTCGAAGTCCAATGAGGTGATGCGACAGACATAACACTCCCGCCCCATCACGCTGGTGTACCTTCTGGAAACGCCTCGCAGGCGGCACCAACTGGGTCTGCTTCCGTGCCGGCTTTGGCTGTATAGCCTTGGCGGGCACTCAGAGCTCGGCTCAGCGTCATTGAAATTGCGTCTGTATGTCTTGAGCACGTTCAGCGCCAGCAGATTATAGACAGAGAGGGAATGAGCCCTGGGATCAGCGCCTAGCTGTCCATCGCCATCACCATTCCCATCGAGAAGACGACCTCGTGAAATGAGATTGGTTCTCTGTTGGCCGCAAGGCCGGCAGCACCGGTGTATCTTGTTCAAGCTGAAACGGCATCCTTTCATCGCAAGCGTTTTGGGCTTTAGTGTAGACATGTCCATCGACGATTCAACGAGGGTGTGTTTCATTCGTGTTGGTTTAAGTTTTACTTACTGAAGGTCGCTCTCTTTCATGAACCAATGTGGCTCATTCAGATCATTGTATCTGAGAAAGCTTATAAGGAGCTTTGTTGGTTGAAGTACACCAGCGGTGATGATTCAAGAGAACAAGGTCTGATCATAGCTCCACAGAAAATGTCTTTTTTCTTGAAAGCATAGCGCTAATATCAAGCTGGCATTTTCTTTTGTATATAACCTGTATATCACTGTTTAAATGAGGATAACTGCGTCCAACAGCTTTCAACCCCATCTCTTGAATTTTCAATAACAAGTATCCATAATTCGCGAAGTTGTGCCGAATTCCGTGCACCGAATCGATAACAGACGGGAGTTCCTAATCACGTTCACCGCACTCTTGTACGCGGCTGTGCGTGTAAAGGTGCAAGCTGAAGGTGAGAAGTATGAAATATCAATATTTCTCGCTTTTTCGCCTTGGTACCCTGGCCAATAACCAGGAATTATTTTCGGAACAGTTGCTGAAGACCATGACTATTTTGAAAAAAAAAACGCCTAATGTCATTATTTATTTTAGGTGAAGCACCTTCTTTATCAGTATTTTGGGTAGGGCAGAGAGCGCCAGGCCCCTTCCCTACCTTTTTCTTGCCACAGGATTATTCGTCCCACTTTTTTACGTGTTAAAACAAATACACCGTGTACTGTTTTGTTCGTGGCAATTTTAATTAACAGCGGGCGCATAATTGCAGAACCATGTCGCAGTTTGGCCTCAGTGGTAACATTACAAAGGATCAAAAGTTGAAACAGGTTCGCCTTGGTGGATTAGTGGCTTGAGTGCTCAGCTGCTGGGCCAAAGGTCGCAGGTTCGATTCCAGCCGTGGCGGTCACACTTCGATGAAGGCGAAATGGTAGAGGGCCTTGCATAGGGTCAGATATCAGTGCGTGTTAAAGAACACCACATTTATATGCAGTGTGGACCCCTTTCTGTGTGGTGTGGACACTCAGTGTTGAAAAACGTGAACTCGTTGTGTAAGTGTTGTGCTATGTACATATGTATAGCCTTGTGTTTGCTACAAAATGTGCGATGTTGACTTTTGTGCAAGAGAAGAGGAGTAGCCGGCGCCACGCATTGGCACCAACCTCTCCTTACATACATTTAATTAAAAAAAAAACCAGATGGCCAAAATTTCCGGAGTCCTCCACTACGACATCTTTCATAATCATATCACGGTTTCGGGATGTAACACTCCACATATTATAATAATATTATAGTTTAATGCTGGGACGCAGCCAAAAAAAAAAACGAAAAGTTCATCACCATGTGTAAAGGTTTGTAACGAAACCAGTGAACTCTTTGGAAGACCATTGTACACTCGTCGGAGAGTCATGGGACCCGAAAGAGAGTTAACGGGTTTCTCAAATGAGAGTCATATACGTGAAAAGCGAGGACTAACCGAAAAGAGTAAGACACAGTCCTCCATTTTTTTTGAAATTCATCATCTCAGTGCATCAGAATTTGAACACACTGACGCAGGGAAATCTTGGTCACTTCTATGTTCCTCAACTTGTTACACAGCCTTGCACTAACGACCCTTACACTTTTGTTCGTCTTAATGCCTTCCGCAAAAGTTTTTTAGGCTTAGCTGCACACACACAAAAAAATCCGGTCACTTTCCCAACCAGGCCGAAGGGCATCGAAGATCGATCCCTGCAGTGTCATAAAATATATGGAACCATAAACTCTAATTATTTTCGTTCGCAAAAAACTGCACATTTCTATTGCTTTCTTTTTGTGCTTGTCATAGTGAGCTCATTATAAGTATGCAACCTTCTTAACGACCTTGAGTGGGGAGAAGGCGCTATATTTGTATTTATTTTTTCTATATGCCGTGAAGCACATCTTTCGGCGTGGAAGTTGTTTGTTTTATTTTTGAAAGACGCAATGAGGGAAACATGCAGCAAAGCCCAAAAGCTCGTGGTCGCGCTGTCGTTCGGCTAGAAACAGCATTTATCTGGGCGGAACAGATCATTACCGGTGTTGTCAGGGGACCCTATGCACGCTACATTAAACGACCGGTTGGGCAATAATGGCATAAGCGCTGGCTGCACGATTCATTGCCATTTACGGTCGCATAGTCACTGAAAAATTTATTCGTTTCCCCGAGACGCACTCTCCTTGTGATGTGCACGCTTCTTAAAGGTCCATTGTCACGGAGGCGCGTTATAGTTATATATATATATATATATATATATATATATATATATATATATATATATATATATATATATATATATATATATATATATATAAAATATATATATATATAGGCAGGCATGGTGGTTGAGTGGCCGTAGCGTTGCATATAGTCCAGTAGATCCTCCGTGAGCGGTCACAACGTGGTTTATTTCGACGTTTCAGCCTAGAGTCTAGGCCAGACTCTAGGCCGAAACGTCGAAATAAACCACGTTGTGAACCGCTCACGGAGGATCTACTGGACTACACACACACACACACACACACACAGCACATATATATATATATATATATATATATATATATATAATATATATATATATAGATATATATATATATATATATATATATATATACTCATGCATATATATATACACTCATGCATATATATATATATATATATATATATATATATATATATATATATATATAAGGGAAAGAAGTGTATACTAAGGGCTCGTTTTTCTGTGTTTTTACCACATTATTAATGATATCAAACAGACAGTATGCCGAGGAATGTACAGGGGAAGTTATTAGAAATAATGGATGTAAATAAGAAGAAAGAAAAGTGGATGAAAAAATAACCAGCCGTGAGCAGGAATCGAACCTACGACCTTCGAATAACGCGTTCGATGCTCTAATCTTTCTTCTTATTTACATTCTATTATTTTTAATAACTTCCCCTGTACATTCCTTGGCATTACTGTCTGTTTGATCTCATTGATATTGTGTTAAAACACGGAAAAACGAGCCCTTAGGTATGCACTTCTTCCCCTTAATTCATTGAACGAGAACTCGTACTGGCAGATTTGGGGTGTTTAGGTTGTATAAGAGGGACAATTAATCAGCTGCCCGCTCATAATAAGTTCACGTGCTACGTGACGCCAAAACATGCGCATAAGAGTGTTTTCACACTCGTCGTTTGGCTTAAAGATGGCGCTGACGGTCACTCCTACTTCTAAATTCACATAAAAACCGAAAAAAAGTGGATGGAGGGAAGGCCGCTGTATTAGCTCAGTGGTTAGAGCATCGAACGCGTTATTCGAAGGTCGTAGGTTCGATTCCTGCTCACGGCTGGTTATTTTTTCACCCACTTTTTTTTATTCTTATTTCTATTCCATTGGTTCTAATAACTTCCCCTGTACATTCCTGGGCATTACTGTCTGTTAGATCGCATTATTATTGTGCCAAAACACGAAAAAACGAGCCCTTAGGTACACACTTATTTCCCTTATATATATATATATATATATATATATATATATATATATTAATATATATATATATTATATATATATATATTTATATTAGAATAGCCCCCCAGGGCTCAGAAGCGAACGGTAGTCTGAGACCAAGTGCGCACGCACCAAATGATGATTGTGAAGATGAGGACAGGGACCCAGATGAATGATGACGATTATGATAATGCATATGTGAGAACAAGCACGTAGCGAATGCCCACACTAATTCCTACCACGTGGAAGTGGCCATTCGGGGCGTAGCAAGTCAATGTGACAGAGAACATCGCCTGCAAGGCTTCATGTGATACACGTGCACGATATTTGTGGTGTGGTGACGGCGGTCTGTTAGGAGGACAAGAGGGCTAGCACGATAATTAACGGGCGAAGTCTGCTCAATAACTATCTAAGGCCTAATTAATTGTGGCTGTAACGTGTCACAGAGGCCAGGTGTACGAATAGGTGTGAACAGGAGCACATCATCACAAGGTCAAAAAAATACAAGGCGATGGAATGCGTCATAAATGACTTTTCGATCTTGCCCTCGTGCTTCCGTGTGTCACGGGTCCCCTTAATTCGGGAGGCGATCGCCAGGCTGATTCCAAATCCGAAGTATCGGCCCCCCAAACCGCACCACGAAAGCGTGGACAATTTAGAAGTGGTCCTATTTGGCGCGCCAGCGGATGCCGGCTGTGGTCCGAAGAACAAGGCAGAGGCAAGAGTTGATAAACAAAACAAAATTATATTTTCAGTTATGGCAGATCAAAACGATACAAGTATGCACACTCGACAATAGTTGAATACAATGTGTCACCAATCAATCAATGTACTACACAGTACAATCAGCCACAATCGAAACAACGGACACAGACAACAATAGGCACTACAGTGCAGTCGCAAGCATCGAACAAACAAGACACTTAAAGACTAAAAAGTTGGAAAACTTATTCAGTCTAAAGTTCTTGGAACAAAAGTCTGGATGATACTGTTGCGAGAATCACTCACTCAGTGTCCGGCGTTGTTGTCGCTCCGCTGCCCCCGAAGTTTCTCTTCCAGGAAACCTCGCGTCTGCAATTGACCGCTCTCCAGGCTCCAAACTTCTTCGCCGGAAACACGTCGGCTTCCCACACGCAGCTGTTGCCACGCGTCTTCGCTCGATAGCGGTGGACACACACTCTTGCCTGTAGCTCGAGTCTTCACCCCTCAGGTGGAAATCCTCGTCTTCTCCACTTCCTTCTTCTCCTCCTTTGTCACTGAAGACAAAAGGCTTCACCCACAAGGCGGTACACCCTACGCACTCTGGCGCATACTTTCTTTTTCTCCTGCTTTGTCACTAAGGACAAAACCTTCACCGAAAAACGTGGCGGGATACCCTACGCACTCTGGCGTTAACTTCCTTCTTCTGCTGCTTTGTCACTACGGACAAACCCTTCGCCGACTACACGGCGGAATACCCTACGCGCTCTGGCACTAACTTCCGTCTTCTCCTGCTTTGTCACTAAGAACAAAACCTTCCCCGTCAGACGCGGCGGGATACCCTACGCACTCTGGCGTTACCTTCCTTCTGCTGATCTCCCATCTCGGACGCTCGATTAAATACCTTCCGCGCGAGATTCCAGAAAGTTCTCATCGTTTCGTCGGCGCAATACGCAGCGAAGGCTGCAGAAAGGGCGAGACGGTACGAGGGCCGTCCGCGACGGATGACGCAACCCTGCATCACCACGCCCCTTTCCATCTAGAACGTTCCAGGGCTTGCTCGGGCGCCGATGAGAGGAGGTTCTTCGGCGAACCCACGCTTCCGAGGGGAGAGGTACGCGCGCCCGGGGAATCTTTGGATGCTTGTTTTCTTTTTTTTATCGTTGACCTCGAGGCATTCTTTCGGCGTTTCGTCGCGAGAATTTGGCGGTGCACCCTTTTTGAGCACTCGTTTTGGGACACTGCCCCCCACTTTAAGAATATTACCTCATAAAATTCAAAACCACACAAACGAGCGCGAACAGTCCCACACTCTCAGAGACTGTAACATAGTCCATCGCTCATGACACGTCACATTCACAATAGATCACTCAATACAATTGTAAATTACAATTCAATCTCACAACACATAGAATATAGACACAAGTAGACAAATACAATACTCCATCGCATACTTCAAGCAATACAAATGTACAAAGGTCTGTCTTTACAAGAATTGTAGCATACTATACATCACATCACCGTAACAAAAATTTTGATTCACTCGACATACAGTTGTGACAGAGGACAACAACCACATTAACTTAACATATAGCACTGTCAAACACGTTCCGATTCGACCTCAGCACCTATACCGTGTATTTCGAGCTGCGCTTGCGTCCTTTCTTGCGGTGCTCGCTCGATCTCTTCTTGTTTTTCCCTGCTCTTTTTCGGCGAGCCCTTTCCAACGACGGTATCTGAGGCGGCGTCTCAGCCATCGTTGTCACTTCCGACACCATTAACGTGTCATAACGTTCAACGGGTCCTGTCTGTTTATTTACCAGCTTGTTCATGTCACGGCATTGGGCTTGGCTGGCCGACTCTGTCACCTTTACACTGTCGCTCGGTTGAGGTCGTGCCGACGTAAGTCCAGCTGCCCAGCACGTGAACTCATTCAACACGATCATCTTCTAATTCACTCTCTCTTGCACCGCGGCTTCACCTTGGGCTCGAGTGAGATCAGTCACGGGATGCTCCTCCACTGTATCTCGTGGTCGCTGGGTTGGCAAGGGCTCTATCTAACGGTATTTTTTCCAAACGTTCTGGATCATTCGGCCCTCGCGCCCCGTCGATGTTTCCGATGACAAGGTGGTACAGGGGGGTCGTCATGCATAGAGCAGTAACCATGCCGCTGAAGTACGGGGTTTCAACCTCAATCTCTGCTTCGGGAAGCATCCGAACCGTACTGTCCATTAGGCAAACTGGTTTCGTTTTGCCTATTAACTCACTTTCCCGCACCAAATTTTTTTGCATGCTAACAGTGGAGCTACCGGCATCTCTTAACACCGTAACCTTTTTGCCCGCAACTTTTCCAGGCAGCGTTGGCATTCCCTTCGTAACACCGGTTGGCTGTTTTGTCATTACAGCACCCACAATAGGAAGTTTCTGCCCATTTTTCATCTCTACGAATCCGTCCATGACGGCATTATTATCAGATTTCGGTGCCGCTTGCAGACAGGATACCTGGTAAGTTTGATTCACTCCGTTACGACAAGTGTCTGCTTTGTGCCCAGTCTGACCACACTTGAAACATTTTACGACCGTGGGACTCGTAAAGTTAGTTCGACAGTTGATAGCACGATGACCAACTCGGTTACAGAGAAAACATCGCGGAACACTCTCCGGTGCACGATTCTTTTGTTCTGGTGCCGATTTCTTTGAATCTTCGGGACACTCCTTCTTGACGTTGGCCAAATTAGTTTCACCTTGCGCTTCCAAGAATTGATCAGCCAATTGAAGCATGCCTTCAAGTGACTCAGCCTTCCTCTCTGTTAAGCACAGCGACAGGCTTGGTTGGCAACTAGTAAGAAATTGCTCTCTAGTGAGGAGCTCCCTAAGCTCATCGTACTCCTGCGCTGTCCTTAAAAGTTCAATCCATCTGTCGAAATAATGGCAAAGTCGGGCAGTATACTGCGTAGCCGTCTCACCATCAGCTGGCTTTCCTGTCCGAAATCTGTCCCGGAATCCTTCCACAGTAAATCTAAATTGCTTCATCAAAGCAGCTTTCACCTTTGCATAGTTGGCTGCATCGGTCGGCGTCAGCCTACCGTACACACTGAATGCTTCACCACTCAAGCAAGTACTCAAAGCAGTTGCCCATTGATGTTCCGGCCAGTTCTGGCTCCTTGCAATTGTCTCAAATCTGTGAAGGTACGCGTCAAGGTCGTCCTTCCTTTCATCAAACGCTACGAGCAGCTTGCTTGGGTTCAAGCGGAAGCCATGATCTTTCCGTTCGCTGCTTTCAACTCTAGCTTGGACCGGAGTTTCACTTCGCTGTTGCAAACGGAGCCGCTCGAGTTTCATTTCGTGCTGCCGCTGCCGTTCCCTTTCAGCCATCTCCGCTTCTCTTTCTTCTCTCGCCCTTTCGGCTGCCAACGTTTCTCTCTCCAGCTCCAAGTTCAATTGCTGCTCTCTTTCTTTTTTCAGCTGTCGCTCCTTTGCCTCTCTTTCTTCTTTTGCCATTTCAGCGGCCAGCCTTTCTCTTTCCAACTCAGCTGCTTTTTCTTCCTTGGCCCTCTCAGCTGCCAACCTCTCTCGCTCCTAATCAGCTTCTTTTTCTGCTTTGGCTCTTTCGACCGCCAACCTTTCTTTTTCCAGCTCAGCTGCCTTTTCTTCTTTTGCCCTCTCTTTTTCTTCTTTTTCCTCCTGGGTGACCCACTTCCGTAGTTCAGCGCCAGAAAAACCCATCTTCTCACCAAGAGCGACAAACTTTTCGAGATCCACTGTGTCTCGCAAGTAAAACCTTGGTGCATGCAAAAAATATCTGCCTAAATCAGTATATCGGAACACTCTCCTGCACTCGTTAACGAGAACACTGAGCAACACACAATATCGTTCTGATAGCACTGTACACGACTCGAGGCTCTTTCTCACTACTTTGGACACACTGTGCACCAAAAGGTCCTGTCGCGGACGCCAGATTATTTGTCACGGGGCCCGTAGATTCGGGAGGCGATCGCCAGGCTGATTCCAAGGGCCGAAGTATCGGCCCCCCGAACCGCACCACGAAAGCGTGGACAATTTAGAACTGGTCATATTATGGGCGCTAGTGGACGCCGGCTGTGGTCCAAAGAACAAGTCAGAGTCAAGAGTTGATAAACAAAACAAAATTATATTCTCAGTTATGGCAGGTCAAAACAATACACAAGTATGCACACTATACAATAGTTGAATAAAATGTGTCACCAATCAAACAATATACTACACAGTACAATCAGCGAAACTCGAAACAACGGACACATACAACAATATGCACTACAATGCAGTCGCACGCATCGAACAACCAAGACACTTAAAGACTAAGGAGTTGGAAAACTTATTCAGTCCAAAGTTCTCGGAACAAAAGTCTGGATGATACTCTTTCGAGAATCACTCACTCAATGTCCGGCATTGTTGTCGTTCTGCTACCCCCAAAGTTTCTCTTCCAGGAAACGTCGCGTCTGCAATTGACCGCTCTTCAGACTCCAAACTTCTTCGCCGGAAACACGTCGGCTTCCCACACGCAGCTGTTGCCACGCGTCTTCGCTCGATAGCGGTGGACACACACTCTTGCCTGTATCTCGAGTCTTCACCCCTCAGGTGGAAATCCTGTTCTTCTCCACTTGCTTCTTCTCTTCTTTTGTCACTGAAGTACACCCTACGCACTCTGGTGCATACTTTCTTCTTCTCTTGCTTTGTCACTAAAGACAAAACCTTCACCGACAGACGCGGCGGGATACCCTACGCGCTCTGGCGTTAACTTCCTTTTTCTGCTGCTTTGTCACTACGGACAAAACCTTCGCTGACTACGCGGCGGAATACCCTACGCGCTCTGGCGCTAACTTCCGTCTTCTGCTGCTTTGTCACTAAAGACACCGACACCGACCTTCACCGACAGACGCGGCGGGATACCCTATGCACTCTGGCGTTAACTTCCTTCTTCTGCTGATCTCCCATTTCGGCTGATCGATTAAATACCTTCCACGCGAGATTCCAGAAAGTTCTCATCATTTCGTCGGCGCAATACGCAGCGAAGGCTGGGGAAAGGGCGAGACGGTACGAGGGCCGTCCGCGACGGATGACGCAACCCTGCATCACCACGCCCCTTTCCATCTGGAACGTTCCAGGGCTTGCTCGGGCGCCGATGAGAGGAGGTTCTTCGGCGAACCCACGCTTCCGAGGGGAGAGGGACGCGCGCCCGGGGAGTCTTTGGATGCTTGTGTTCTTTTTTTATCGTTGACCTCGAGGCATTCTTCCGGCGTTTCGTCGCGAAAATTTGGCAGCACGCACTTTTTGAGCACTCGTTTTGTGACACCGTGTTGATGCGAGCACGATTGCGACAGCTGGTTAGTCTTGAAATTTATTCCTCGCTGAAAGACGGAGACGAGTTGACGTCAGTATTGGAAAAGGAAACGTCGAGAAAGAAAGTAGGGGAACGTCCATAAGTGAGCTATAACGACGAATATCTGGTGGTGCGCTGAACGGCCGTGTTGTAGGCAAAGGTTAGGAATGGGAGAAGGGTGTCCCAGTTTTTGTGGTCTAGACTTATAAACGGCTATCATGTCAGCAAGAGTGTGGCGAAATTTATCGGTGAGACCATTGCTCTGAGGTTCGTAGCTTGAAGCTGCTTTTGTGTGTTCTTCCAGAGGCGCGCAATACTTCATTTAGCACTTATGAGAGGAACACACTTCCACAGTCACTCAGCAATATACGAGGGGTGCCATGGAGCAGAATGATAGCGTTCAGAACGAAGTCGGCAACTTCCTGCAGAGGCAGTTGACACAGACGTTGTCTCCGCGTAGCGTGTCAAGTGTTCTACAGTGGTCACTGTCTATGGTTTGCCAGTAGATGTGTTAGAAATATAGCCATAAAGGTCGATACCTACAACCTCAAATGGCGTTATGGGGCGTGGAATCGGCTGCAGAGGCCCAGCCTGTGCGGACGTCTGGATTTTACGACGCTCGCATGGGACACAGGAACCGACGTAGCGCGCGATGCTAGTAGAAATACCATGCCAGTAGAAACGACTTCGAGTGCGGTCGTGAGTTTTTTGAAAACCAAGATGGCCGACAGTCAAGTCGTCGTGGAAGGCTTTAAGCACGTAAAGTCGAATATAGCGTGGTGGCACGGGAACCCAGCGTTGACCATTAGGGTGGTAGAAGTGACGATACAGAACTTCTTTTTCCAGCTTAAATCGCAAAAGATGACGACGATGCCATGCGTTAGGTTGTTGGGAAGCTCCCGAGAGCTGGTCCATAAGACGCCTACAGTACGGGTCAGGCAACTGGCAGGGGTGAAACGTGCACTTGTCTTCCGAGAATAGCTGGTCTATTGGGGCGAGCGCGGGTGCTGCGGTAGAAGTGACGGCCGAACTGTCACTGACACAGAGCTGGGTATGTGGTAGCGAGCAGCGCGAAAGGGTAAAATACACCGACCCAAGCGTACAGACATACAAATGTACAGACATACCGGCCCCAAGAAAGACTATCGTCTTTAAAAAGCAAACGCGATCGTTCCGGTCAAAGTCGAGGGCGCGCGATTCTCCGCACCGAAGGATAAGCTCGCGCGCACAAGCATCTAACCCCCTCCCCCCCCCCTTTGCGTTCGTGGGGCAAAGTACGCGTGGGAGATAAGCGCCCGTCAGCACATCGTGACCAGCTGAGCTCCGAGCGCAGGTGACTACAGTACCCGGTACCTATAACGGTGGACAAACAGACAAAAGTACAGACAGACATACCAAAATTTTTGCGTCGAAGGTCCCCAAGAAAGACTATCGTCTTTAAAAGCAGTGAAAGGGTGCAGGTGAACAGCGTCTAGAGTTCCACCTGTTTCGTAGTGCATTCGATGCGAGCGGAGATGGAGACCGGTGTGGAGGCGATGAATGGCGTTGACCTTGATAGGACGAAGTATCTCGTTCACACATGTCGTAACCGCGATGGTCCTCTTGCTGGCGCTTGCGGCAGAAACGAGAAATGTGGTCGCGATAACCGCAATAATAGCAAACTGGTTGAGATGAGCGCCAAGGGGAAGGGTATAAAGCATGCGGAGTATCTGAAGAGAGTGTGGTCAGGTGTGCAGAGGAAGCCTCAGGCGGGAGTGAACGGAAGTTGAGGGGAGAAGAGGCAGCGACCGACGCGTACTATGGTAGCGGTGACGCCATGTTTTCTTCGCTGGGAGGCGTGGCAGTGACTTGCGCGTAGGTTCGTATGGGCCGAGACGAGGGTGACTGGACGTGAGCAGGAAAGTTCAGAGATGTCAGTTCCTCCCTGATAATGCCACATAATGCCGCTCCAGTAGACTGGAGAACAGGGCGAAAGAGGTGAGAAAGCCACGTTCTGCAACTCTTCACGTATTATGTCTCCTATGAGGTTACGGAGAGGTCTCTTAGTCGTGGAACAATGTTCGCCAATCTCTGGTTGTAGACGAACCAAGTCAAGGGTATCGAGGCGCTGACGTGTCGTGACGGCGTCGGTGATGGTCGCCAGATTCTGAGCAACCAGAGCATTGAAGATAATTGGGCCTATACCCTTCAAAATGTGGCGTACTCTGTCGGACTCCGGCATAGTTAAATTGGCACGCCGTCAGAGCGCGAGAACGTCCTTGATGTATGACGTGTACGTCTCGTCGGAATGTTGTTGGCGAGTCTTGAGAATTCTCTTCGCGACTGCGGACCGAATTGCTGGTGTGCCAAAAACGTTGACACCGTAACGGAGACGTAACGAAGCTTGGCTCTATCGTCTCAGCGATTAGCAACACTCACGCAGCTGTACTCATCGAACCAGTCCTCCACGAGCGAGGGGGATCACGCTGATGGCTGTGTACGTAAACAGGAGGCGCGGTTGAAAACGGTTGGGGAGAGGGGGAGATGGCAACAGCGCCGGCAGGCTCGTTCTGTGATATGCTTCCGTACAGTGAGAGCAAACGGTGGCCTGAACGAAGCACCAGGGAGTCGAGCGACGTTGGAGAGGACCGAGGACCGAAAATCTACCTCTACCATGTATGACGTCTGTTAAGACAGCGTTGATTTAGCCCAAGGGGTCAGCAGCGACCGGGCAGTCTGAGGCAGAGCGCGCACACACCCGATGGTGGTCAACCCAGTGAATATGAGGACAGAGACCCAAACGGTTAATGATGATTATGATAATGCACATATGAGAAGATGCGCATAACGAATGCCCACTATATATATATATATATATATATATATATATATATATATATATATATATATATATATATGTGTGTATGTATATATATATATATATATATATATATATATATATATATAAAGGAAAGAAGTGTATACCTAAGGGCTCGTTTTTCCGTGTTTTGACACAATATTAATGAGATCTAACAGCCAGTAATGGCAAGGAATGTATAGGGGAAGTTATTAACACCAATGAAATGTAAATAAGAAGAAAGAAAAGTGGGTGAAAAAGTAACCAGCCGTGAGCAAGAATCGAACTCATGACCTTTGAATAACGCGTTCGATGCTCTAACTACTGAGCTATCACAGCGGCATTTCCTCCGTCCACTTCTTTGTGTTTATATGTGAATTTAGAAGTAGGAGTGTCAGTCAGCGCCATCTATAAGCCAAGCGACGAGTGTGAAACACTCTTGTATGCGCATATGTGGCGTCACGTAGCACGTGAACTTATTACGAGCGGGCAGGTGATCAATAGTCCCTCGCATACAACATAATGACACCAAGTCTGCCAGAACGAGACCCTCGTTAATGAATAAGTGAAAGAAGTGTATATCTAAGGGCTCGTTTTTCCATGTTTTGACACAATATTAATAAGATATAAGAGACAATAATGCCAAGGAAGGTATAGGGGAAGTTATTAGGCTAATTGTAATGTAAATGAGAAGAAAGAAAAGTGGGTGAAAAGATAACTTGCCGTGGGCAGGATTGTGGAGGACGAATGAGCGATGGGACTTGTCGGAAAATGGTGATTCTAGATGTTCGATTATAGCACGCAAGGATGCATCACGGCGTTGCTCGTCACCGGTACGGGTCAGTTGCGAAACGCAGAAGACGCAAGTATCGGTGTCGGTGTCAGGGATGGTGCTAAATTCATCGACTGGGTAGCGGGAGAGACGGTCTGCGTCCTGATGTAGGCGTCCCAATTTGTACGTGACTGAATAGGTATATTCTTGCAGTCGCAGAGCCCAGCGCCCAAGCCGTAGAGTATGATCCTTCAGTGAGGAAAGCCAACATAGCGCATGGTGGTCCGTTATTACAGAGAAATTCGTGCCGTATAAATATGGGCGGAACTTCGTGACTGCCCAAAGAAGAGCAAGACATTCACGCTCTGTTATTGAATAGATGCGCTCGGCAGCTGTGAGTAGGCGGCTAGCGTAGGCGATAACTCGGCCTTGTCCCCGCATGCGTTGGGCTAAGGCGGCTCTAATCCCGTGACCGTTTGCATCAGTTTGAACTTCTGTCGGAGCGGACGTGTCGAAGTGGGCCAATATAGGTGGAGTCGTGAGGAGGGTGATGAGGTGAGAAAAAGTAGCAGCTTGAGCGGAACCCCACGTAAAAGTCACGTCTTTCTTCAGAAGGTTGGTGAGTGGTCGAGCGATCATTGAGAAATCTTTCATGAACTTTCTAAAATAGAAATGAAATCCCACAAATCTCCGGACGTCCTTGACAGACTGGGGTAACAGGAAAGCTCGTGACAACACGAATTTTCTTTGGGTCGGGCTGCATACCTGATGCGTCGACAGGGTGGCCCAACACCGTAGTCTGCTGGCGGCCGAAGGGACATTTCGACGAGTTTAGTTGAAGGCCAGCAGTGCGGAAGATGTCGTGAACCTCTGGCAAACACTCGAGGTGTGTCTCAAATGTAGGCAAATATACAAGGACATCATCCAGGTTGCACAGACATGTTGACCACTTGAACCCTTGTAATAGCGAGTCCATCATACGCTCAAACGGGGCTGGGGTATTGCATAGCCCAAACGGCATCACATTGAATTGGTATAAGCCGTCAAGAGTTACAAAGGCAGCCTTTCGTGGTCTTTCTTGTCCACCGCAATATGCGAATAGCCAGAACGTAGGTCCATTGAAGAAATTGTATCGCACGCCGTGAAGACAATCGGAGGCGTCATCAATTCGGGGCAAAGGATAAAGGTCCTTTTTGTGATTCGATTAATATGGCGGTAATCAACACAGGAGCGCCACGTGTCATCTTTCTTTTTAAGGAGCCCAACAGGAGATGCCCAAGGGCTCGAGGAGTGTTCAATAATTCCTTTGGCTAGCATCTTGTTGACTTCTTGAATTACCTTACGCTCTGTGGCAGACACCCGGTATGGTCGGCAGTGAATGGGAGGAGAATCAGAAGTATTAGTGCGGTGCTTCACGAAGGAAGTGTCACCGAGTGGACTGCTGTCGATGTCAAATAGGTCGCGGTAGAAAGCCAGAAGGCGGAATAGGACGTCGGATTGCTCGGAATGGAGTTTCGGATCGATCATGGGGCGCAAGGCAGCATCCAGGAATGTGGCATCCTGTGGGCGACATGGAAGATCGGAGCATGCGTCTGCCGCGAAAGCGGTGACGTGGGTGTCTAATAAGGGTCGAAGCGTGGCGACTGATATTCCATGTGGTAGTACTTGTTACGTGAAACCGAAATTGATAATGCGCAGACATGTTCGGTTAGAAGCAATGGTTACAATGAAGTGTGGCACAGTGGTGTCGCGCGCCAGGAGAACACCAGCAATAGGCGTGACGACATAATCACCGCCAACAACGGGGGAACTTGTTGCCAATTCAATAAATTTGAGGACGTTTGGCGGTATCCGACTGAAGTCTGTGGTACAGAGGCTTTTCGGCAGCTCGGGGTGTGAATCTCGAAGAAGAGGAAGTTCTAAACAGAGAGTGCCGGCAAAACAGTCGACCAGGGCAGAATGCGTCGATAAGAAGTCTATCCCGAAGATGAGGTCATGAGGGCAATTGTCAAGCATGGTAAATGAAACAGGAAGGTGGCGGCCGGCAAGGCTAATGAGAGCGGTACACATTCTAATAACGGTTGCAGTTCCACCATTGGCGACACGGACGGCTTGTGTTGCGGCAGGCGTCAGTACTTTTTTGAGGCGGCGGCCGAGACGAGCACTCATTATAGACACCGGAGCTCCAGTGACGACTAAAGCGGTCAAAGAAAGACCGACTACATGCACTTTCAGCAAGTTCTGATTAGTAGGGAGCGTCAACGGAGGATTTGGCTCAGTTGCCCTTGATGCAGCACTACCTCGAGGAGCTGCGTAATCTAGTTTTCCGTCCGGGAAGATCCATATTTAGTCGGCGATGGATAGCGGCGGGGTTGGGGCGACGGAGAACGGTGGCGTTGCGGTTAGGGTGAACGAGTGGTAGAGCGGCTGTTTGGTGCGTCGGAAGCAGGGCACTCACGGCTGGATGAATACCGACGGGGGTCCGTGCATGGCCGAGAAGAAAAAAATTGGCCCCAACGGCAGGCCGTACAAGTGCTGCGGCAGTAGCGGGAGACATGGCCAACTCGGCGACAGCGGAAGCAGATCGCCTTGCCGTCGGCTGTTTTTCATTCCGTCGGATTGCGGGATCTGGGCAGAAAGTGGGGGTCATGGCGTGGTGCATTCATCAGCATTGGTCTGTAGTCCGGTAGGGAGACGGAGCAGGTGACAGGAAAACCAAGGTTAGCAATTTCTTGCACGACTGCCTGAATAACTGACACCACCGGAGGTGTTTGCACGGTGCCCTGGTCGAGTGGAAGTGAATGAAACGGCGCCGGACGGGCCGCCTAAAGCTCGCGCCGAACGATTCGTGTAAAATTCTCGTGCAAGGGTGGTGTGGCACCGAGATCGGTACATGTTGACGTGACAGCCGTGCTTAGGAGCCACGAAAGTCAAGGCAGAACTCGGCGGTTTGTGGCCATTTCGAAGCGGCGGCATTCCTTAATTATGAGATCGACGGTCGTGACGTTCTTTTACACGAGCACGTTGACACCGTTGTCCGCGATGCCCTTGAGTATGTGGCCCACCTTGTCGCTCTCGGTAATTTGCTCGTCCACATTGCGGCACAACGCGAGCACGTCCTGTATGTAAGAGACATACGACTCGGTTGATGACTGTACACGAGTGGCGAGTTCTTGTCGTGCGGGCATTTGTTGACCGGACGGGTCCCCGAAGATGTCGCGTGAGCTCGGCCTCATAAGCGTCGAACCATACACGCGGGGTGCAATCCAAATAAAAGATTACGTTGGCGAGCATTATGGTAGGGTCCCATCGGTGAGACAAGGCTAACGCGCTCGTGCGTGCGGAGCAAGTAGTCGACGTCAAGCCAGGCTGGGCGGAGAAAGTACCGGGATCACGGGAGTGGGACATCGCAAGGTACGTAGTAGCTGGTGCTCCAGCTGATGGCGGTGCCGGGTTGTTGTCATTGGAAGCCATGGACGGAGGCTGGACGGTGCGGCCAATGCAAAGCTTCGTGGGGAGGACGGGGAACGTTCCACCTCCCCCAAATATGTTACGGAAGAGAAGAGACGCTGTGTCGACGAGGCTGTGGATGAAATATATTTCAAACCAGCAGCAGCGGTGTGACCGGTTCACACACGTTTCAGCCGTGGGTCCAGCCTTCATCAGATTCTGATGAAGGCCGGACCCACGGCCGAAACGTAAATAAAATCACTTCGTACGTGCGTCTTCTTTCCTATACGAATAATCTTTCTCGGACCCAGCATCACTTTTGTTTTTGGTATATATATATATATATA
This sequence comes from Rhipicephalus microplus, assembly GCF_013339725.1. NCBI lineage: Eukaryota > Metazoa > Arthropoda > Arachnida > Ixodida > Ixodidae > Rhipicephalus > Rhipicephalus microplus. The sequence goes on from NC_051170.1 coordinate 129,579,924, forward strand.
TATATATATATATATATATATATATATATATATATATATATATATATATATATATATATATATACTACGGTGGTCATGGCACTCGGCTTGCTGACTCGCACGTCATGGTATAGAACCCCGGCCAGAGCAGCCGCATCTATCAATGTAGGCGCAAATGCTTGAAGACTGTGTGCTTAGATTTAGGTGCTCGTTAAACAACCTCTGGTAGTCGAAACTTCCGGAGCCTTCACCTAGGGTGTCTCTCATAACCATATGGTGGTTCTTGGGATGGTAAGCCCGACCAATTATTATTTTAAAAAAATCTTCACAATAAAGTACGTGCGTAACAGGAAATATTTTATTCATGGCCACTCAAATTATTCAACAAGTGAAGTCAACATCCACGGCAATACGTTGTGAGGCTTTTATGCTGTTTCCATTTCAGACCGAAGATATGATTTGGTAAAAATGATAAATTTACTCAGTGCTCAACAACTCACAAAATGTTTCTTTTCGGGATAGACAACAGTAGGCTATATACGGCCTAATGAAATAGCACGTGTCACCTTAACGCGTCACAAGTAGGGCGATGATAATTATGAGGTCTGAAAAGTCAGTGGTTAAATATGATAAAGTTTTTCTCAGAAGCCTCGCAATCTCCATGCATTCTACACCAATCTTTCTTTGCCCACTTTCGTTTCATTATATATATATATATATATATATATATATATATATATATATATATATATATATATATATATATATATATATATATATTGGTACTGCAGGTCAATATGCGGGCCAATTTGGAAGGGAATTGTACTGACCAAATTATCGCAAGAAGAACAACACAATGCAGAAAAAATATAAAAGCATATTCATGAGGTGAATGATGACGAGAGGCGTGAAGCGGACGGACGGACGAGTGGACGCACACACGGAAGCACGGATAGACTGAGAGGCGCTTCGCCCCACTCATGATCATTCACTCCGTGGATATGCTTTGCCACCGTTTTTATTGACATGCAATGCAATGCAACTGGCTACTACGATGATTGCGACGACTACGACGACATGGGACAAACAACCCACGGCGTAAGGAGTTTCTCCCCTAAAAGAATAGAGATGTAGACACTACATGAAAATTATGAAATTCATGGTCAGAACGCCCAAAACGAAATGCTTGCTTAGAAGCAAAGACGGAAAGACACTTTGGTGAAGAACACTGTATACATAAAAACAGGCAACTAGACTGTGACACACTAAATAGAATGAAGCAAACACCGAGAGAAAATCACACTGATGGAAAAAATAAAATACTCTGCAAATATTAACAAAGCACTGAGCACAGCAAAGAAGACATATTTAAGTGTGAAGAAAAGTTTCAAACCTGGTGAACTTTATGCCTAATTTTGAAAAAAAAAGAGGCATGAAGACAGAGGCAAATCAATTCACATATTGGGCGAGAAAAAGAAGTTTCTGTGGGATTCAGTTCTGGCATATATGTTATAATTATTTTTTTTCTTGCACGCTACTTCCAACTTCCGAAGGACTAGGTTGTCGTGACTGGCCGTTGCTTTCGGAGTTATTCAGTCTGCTCCATCAATAATATTTAGTAACTGGCTCTATACTCGGAACATAAAAAAGAGGGCTGGAAAGAGACAGATGGGCGCCGAACTACTAACTGTTTTTTGCCAATGCAGGCTAATATGCAGGTAGACGTGAGGTGAACAGGTACAACGGTTTTTGACCGGTGTAGGCTGGAAAAAATTGTAGATCCTATGTAGAGTGGTAATCGATAATATGCGAAGCAGGAATGAGGAAGGTGGAATTGTCACATTAAAATCAGCCCAATGTTATGAGGCACAAGCAAATTATGCCGAACGTGACTTCCATATCATGATTATCATGTTTGCGCCTGGCATTTGTTCTCGTCATCCATTCACATCACGTAATACAAAATTTCGTATATGCGAAGCTAGCGAAACGGCCCCCGAGCACGCTGCGAACGTGGGATGTAGTCATTTTTCACGTGACACGCATGTCACGATTATCATGTTTGCACCAGTCACATACATTTGACATTTATTAACCTCACGTAATAACAAATTTCGTGTATGTGAAGGTGGCGAAACGACTGCGAGCGCATCATGAGCGTGGCATATAGTCATGTTCTTACATGACACGCATGTGATAATTTTCATTTGAGGGCCTGCCGCTTATGTTCACTATGCACTCATGTCATATCATACCAGTCTTGCTATATGCTATGTGTACGAAACCACCGCAAGAGCAGCAAGACCATGGCATGTAAATAGTGACATTCATGGCATACACATGATGACTTTCATGTTATGACTAGTCACTTATGCTCGTCATACAGTTATCTTACGCCATACAAATTTTTGTATAGATCCTATTATCCAAATGGCCAGGAGAGCTAGAAGTCGTAGGCAGATAGATAATAATAATAATAATAATAATAATAATAATAATAATAATAATAATAATAATAATAATAATAATAATAATAATAATAATAATAATAATAATAATAACTTTTATTTCTTCAAATAAAACAGTACATGTGACTAGGCCTGCCAAAGCCAATTGGTGGCTTGAGTGGCAGAGCCTGGCAGACAGCAAAAAAAAAACCGGACGCGTTACAAGATTGTAACTCATGGCCTAAGAGGGATGACAAGACAAAAAACAACGTGCATATAAGATGAGAAACAACAAAGCATTTAAGCGATAGTTACAAGCATTATATAATATTTACAGCAATTGAAAGTGAGAAGGTGTAAAGGAAAAAAAATTAGAGCAAATGCTTCTTATGCAAAGTAACACACTGGATAATTGTGCAGCATCATGCTTGAGAATGAGCGTATTTGAATTAACACACGATATGCATTACAATTGTAGACAGATACGCCGTAGCAGTTTCTTTAATTTGTATTTTGTTTTTGTGTGAAAAATGCTGGGGGAAAGTGCATTGAAATAGGTTGGTACATAATAGGCTCGTATTCTAGCTCCATACTTTGTTGAACACCGCGGCCTCCAGTAACGTACTTTGGGCCTTAGAGAACGAGAAGTAACATACGGAACCAGGAATACTTTGGACCAGAAATGTTTTAAAACAACCGTTTGAATTAACAGATCATTGAAGTTTGGCATAAACAGCGTTTTGAAAATGTCTTTCTCAGAAGTAATGTTCAGGTCGTAAGATATATTTTTTAAAATCGAACGCAATATTCTGTTTATTCTGTTGTGCCCACGGACAGCACAGTGTCCGTAAATGGTTATTCCGTAACGCAGTATAGTGTAACCTAAAGCGTGTGCTATCATCTTACGTACTGAAAACGGCATGTGCTATCTTATGTTATATAATAGACATGACACAGCGCGAAGTCCTTTGGAAACATATAGGCAAGATGACTATTCCAAGAAAGGTCGCTGTCAATGTATAAGCCAAGGTATTTCACAACAGATGAATACTGTAATGGACTACGAGAGCAGGATGAGTGGGGAAATGAGAGGCGGAGAATTCGGCTTTTACTTTCTTACGGCTTGCGCTTCGTATCTACTTCCCATTTTAACCACCTCGAGTTCATTCATGGTATATACAAGTTCATTGTATTCATGGCACTGCGGCTCAACGCTCGCTAAACCTTTGTAAAGCTAAGGAGGTTACACCCAGCGAGTATAACGTAGCAACCCTTTCTTGTCAGATGGTGCTCAATGTACATGCCAATGGCTGCTAATGGTGATCGCAGCCTGCGCGTTAACTAAAAGCCGAACGTTCCTGTCTCTCATTCCCTATTAGCAGCCATTGACATGTACATGGAGCACTATTTTTTATTGTTCAACAACGCACAGAAGAAGTCTCTCACCGGCGCCACCTTAGAGGTCAAAATGTTATACTTGTTACAAACTACGGAGGACGAACGGGTGCTGCTATAAGGAGCTTCGCCCCTAAAAAAAAAAAAACCAAAGTGAAACTAATTAGGCTGCCCAGCTCCGCACTTGCTCCAGGCTCGCCACCACTTGGGCGAAGCTGCTTATTTCTTTTTGGGCCGGTTAACCTGCTTGATTTTCCTGTTTCTTACGTTCCGGCCTTCCTTGCCCGCAATATCTGCTCGCTAATGTTCATACGAAAATCGCTCAGTTTTATGTAGCAAAGCTGAGTGGTCGTCGCAGGAACCTTAGAGAACATGAGCATGAACGTTCAAAGGAACACGAGCTAGAACTTACTCAGCCTCAATGCGTAAAACTGAGTAACCTTGTCTTGATGCTTCATGCTGTGATTTATTTCGGTTCATGTTTACGCAGTAATGATGAGTGATCCTCTCAGAAACAAAGCGAGCAGGAACGCGGACGTAAAAGCTTGAACGAAAAAATACTAATCCATACTCAGGAAAGCTAAGTATTTTTTTTTTCCGACGGAAGGTACGAACTAAATTTCTTTCATCGTCACGCCATGGCGAAAACCCATCGCACTTTCTCGGAATGTTTTTTTTTTTCCACATTGCGAAAGTTGTAATGAAGAGCGCACCTGCTGAAAGGAAAGCAGGAAAGGTATGCGTACCGAGGCGGTGTTCATCGGGACGTGTCTGGAAGAAAAGGCGCCTCTTTTCTCAGCCGGTGATGTCTTTTCTAGCGTCAATCGCAACGCGCTTCCATTAGTGAAGCAATTCAGGTAGACGGGAAAGCTCCAGACAGTGCGAAGAAATGAGAGGACCGAGGCGAACCTGTATAACAGTTCGTGTAAGTGCGTTGCCCCGAGGGCCTCAGGGCGGTGCCACGCATTCGGGCTTTATTCACCGCACTTCGTTGGGACCAAAGGCTGTGGCAGCGATCGATGCATTTGCGCCCTTTAAGATGCTCCATCCAGCTGACATCATTACGAGAGGTCAACAACAGACACGCCTTTTTGCTTGAAGGACTCTGTACGGCAGTCGCCCGGCAACAAAAACAGTAATACTAATTATAATACTGAGGCGTACGACTGCTGGCGCTTCCCGTGAAAGAAATGGCGGCGACAATACACGAAGTTTCTTTGTGCACGAAGCTAGCTGGTGCGCGAAGTGAGAGCATTCAACGACGCAGGTGTCGAGGGAAAAAATGTTAAAATAAAAACGACGGCGGAAGGTGACCATCTTTTTCTTCGCGGGACGGTTTGGAAATTAAAACACCAGTATTCACGGTGATTCTCATTACTTGCGTACGCGCCCAACCTTTTGTTCAAGGCACAATGAAAATGATGGTTTGTACGGCGTTACTTGTTTATTCAAAATTTTCGAAGTTTCCTTCTTTAGGAAAGTTTGCAGCGGTCATTGTTTCTGGTTAAGACCGTTTACTATTTCTTCATAAATTCAATAAAACGTTCTTTGCCATTGAAGTGCTAGGAAAAAAGTTATAAATGACTAAGACCACATTTTGGAATAGCGTGATAATGCAGCTTCGTAGTTAAACAAAACGGCAAAATTCCACTTAGCACGGATAATTCGGCTAGTTGGTATTGGTTCATCTTTTCACTGAATCAGGGCGCGCACACAGACACGAACACTAGAACAGGAAGTTGTCTTGGTCTGTGCAATTTCCTGTTCCACTGTTGGTGTCTGTGGGCGCATCCTTATTCATTCAAAAAAAATTCCACGTATTGAGATAGCAGGAAGTAGTATAATAGAAAATTCACATGAGGAAGAATCGCTGAACAATATGCGTCAGACGTGAGTAATCGAGAGCACTATGTGATCATCTCACTCACTCTTCCACTTATTCAAACTCTCGCCCGACAACTCGCTTTTTCGCACACCTGCTCAATCACTTACTCGTCCGCTCACTCACTCACTCACTCACTCACTCACTCAATCACTCTCTCACTCACTCACTCACTCTCTCAATCACTCTCTCACTCACTCACTTTCTCACTCACTCACTCACTTTCTCACTCACTCACTCACTTTCTCACTCACTCACTCTCTCAATCACTCTCCCACTCACTCACTCACTCACTCACTCACTCTCTCAATCACTCACTCACTCACTCTCTCACTCACTCACTTTCTCACTCACTCTCTCATTCACTCTCTCACTCACTCATTCACTCACTCGACCACTCACTCGCCAACCTTACTCACTCATCCACCCACTCACTCACGCACTCACTCACTCACTCCCTTTTACTTTCGTGGGAAAGTAAAACGACATTCTTCTTGTTCTCAGCCGCCCAGCCCGACTAAAAAGGGAGGTATAAACGTAACAAGGTTATTGCACCTTTTGTCCCGAGTGAAAGAAGACGTGTATGGAGTAAGAAGAGTTCCGCCGAATGCTTGCAGAGCCGAACCTTCGCGAAGAAGGATAAATATAAGGCCCACACGAGGCTGTGTGCAGGCGACCATCCGAAGGGGTCTTTTTTTCCTTCCAGGGAGGCCCCTAATGAGATTACAACTGGACACGGGTGCACAGGAGCAAGCGCGGACGATTCCTTCCGGTAATCTCTGTGGGAACTACACCAGCGGAGAAGACGTCGCGCAGGAATTGAGGCACACGAAGCGGCAAAGACCTGCGACTGAGTGTTCCTCTTCGCGCTTTTTACGCTGATGCTAGAGAAGGATCGCACGCTGTTACTAACAGACTCGTAAAGTTAGAGCACGCGTGTAGTTAAAGGGCTCATCACAGCCAACTATTCCTCATAATCTTTGTTTTGTGGATTAATCCTTGGGTGTTTGTAAGCAAGCTAGCAAATTCGGCGCAGTTACTCGATCACTTGGTTTTTTATTTGACATAATAAAAAAAAACTGTGCGGGGCCCCAGAGTCTGACAGCACTGGTGCGCACATTCATGAGCCATGACGTAACAATCGACTTGCTTCGCGAACGTCTGTATTATGGCCAACAATTTTGTTTCGTGGTCAGCTGCGCGTACACTGGGGCTGTTTTACCCACCTTCCGCTTGGCACTGAAATTTAGGTAAACGATTTCCAGCGCAGGCGAAGACGGTTCAACCTTATGAGGCACCTGACGTCACCAAACCCATGACAACATGGTGGTCGCCAGTGGAGCGGCGGAGGGCGAGTTTTACGGCTGCTGACGTCTGGGGGTCATTTTGCATTGCAACGTTTTCTTTACGATCCATTTTAGACAGAAGTCCAGGTACAATTGTCTATGTACTTCTGTTTTTCTCTCTGCCCACAGCCGTGGTGTAGTGGTTGGTGGACACTCAGTGATTGTACATAAAACTCACTACCACAATGTTTTTAGTAACGTTTTAGAGTACGCGAAGGTTTACACGGAGTGTACGTGGGGTTTACGCGAACAGGAAAACTATTCGCAACTCTCGCCGCCTAGAGAGGGGGCTGGTGCAAGCGCAACATGGATGTCGTTTGGGGGATCGTGCAGCCGGCGCGCCGGCAGCCGCCACCGGCGCGCCGGTCACTTCGACCTGTGTAGTATTTTCGGCTGCAGCCACCGTGTGGTCAAGGCTTTGCTGAGAAGGCCATTGACTCTAGCATGTCTTATATCCCACACTGCGTGTTGAGAAACGCGTGTGTGAAGGAAAAGCTGTTTCGAACGCCGGGCACATCGTCTGCTGCGGTGTACAGCTTTGTGAACGCTGCTCGTGCCACGGCCAGGGAATACCAAGCGGCCATGCTCGCGCAATGCAGAAAACCTCGCCTTTGACTGCACGGCGTCTGCACAGCGGCATCCAACATATTTTGTGATTCTTGTAGCTCATTAAGCAAACAATAAAGATTAAACCATTGCTATTACGACTCGCGGTACCTGTCTGACTTCACAATAAGCGTAGTTCAAATAGCCAGCGACACCAGCAAGCCGCTCAAGTGAGGCCGATTGAACGATGGCATGGGCTGGCTGCGTGGGCATCCCCCAAACGACAGTTACGACGGATGCCGCATGGCGACGCCACCATCTGTGAAAGTTGCGAATAGTCATGCCTCTTTTCAGCAACAGAGCGTTCAGTAAAAACTCAACGTACATGGCTGCCGACATCTAAGTTAAGCACCAGATGATTCTTAAGGCGAGAGCCTTACCTACGTATTCAGGAACGCTTCTTGACTTGAACTTGACTGGAAACCACCTTCAATGAAGCGCGTTTGATACGAGTTCTTGCGTATGTGCTGCCTTGCAACACAAGCGCGTTCGAAACGCGTTCGTGTTGCATTGAAGTCGATGGCAAGTCGAGTTCAAGTCAAGCAGCGTTTCTGAATACGGGGATTACACGCCTCATCAAGGGGAAAATTTGGCTGTCGGTGGCTTCCGTCAAGCGACGCTGAAGATGAGTGTTGAAAAATCATCATCACGTGATAACGTCACCACATGACGTCACAGGGCACAGAGATTTGGGACGTCATCACCATGTCAGTTCGTGTCAGTACGACGTTAGTACGTCATTTGGAAATTTATTTTTGTATTCCATGACACCATTACCGGAGGTCAACTAACGGACAATTCTCTCGTAAACTAAACGGAACAAGGTTGATAGGAATGATAATAATAATAACAAACAAGGAAACACCGATGAGTCTCATTTCCTTCGCAGAATACAGACAGCCAGGACAACTAGCGTGCTAACCTCCAAAGTCGGCCATTGACAGTGAGATGTGAAGCTTCCTCTATTTGCAGAAGGGCACAACGATCACGTAGGGGACATCAATAACATGACACGATCATCCTTTGCGTAGAGATATGTGAATATGCCCGCATGAGGTATGCGTGTGAATACAGAAAAAAGACAAAAAAAGGAAAAGAACAATACAATTAAAAGGGAACACAAAAACATAAAAATAAGAACTTGGAACTAAACAAACAGTAAATAAATACAAAAAAAAAAGAAATGCCACTTTTGAAGACATTTCGCGTTCGTGCCGCACTAGACATGAAACTTACACATTAAGGGTCATTCAAATGTTCTTTCTTGGTTAATTGAAAAATACTCAGGTGAATTTTTCATGCGAGCATAGATAAATTGAGTGAGGTGGCTAAGAAAGCAATTTTAAGAAAACAAGACAAAGCGTTTGTTAATTTAGGCTAACTGACTGCCACCTGAAAAAAATAAAACCTACCTTACTTATTCTTGCTGCAGTGAAGTCATTATTTTCATTTCTCTCGGGAAGCTCTTTATTTTTCAACACTTTTTCGAGCGCGAGCCATTCAGTGGCTCCAATTTCGCGGCGAGCTCTCCGAGCTGAGACTAAGCCAGAGACCAAGTAAAGCTTAGCATAGCATACGGAAAACAGCAGCGAAGAAAAATAGCGCGTCTGGCAGGGAGAATAATAGTGAGATAAAGTGGGCCACTAATTAATACGCACGCGCCTTCTCATATCTCAGGAAGAACAGGCGGGTGCCGCATCTGTAACCATGGCAACGCCGAGTAAAGGCCAGAGTGAACAATCATTCTGGGATAGAAAGGGGAACAAGAGAAACACCAAATGGTGTGTTATTTGCGATGATTAAAGTGAAGAAGACGAATACAAGGTACAATCGAACTTAGCGGCTCTTGTGGAGTCTGAAAATATTAGCAGTGTGCAAGAAAAACAGCACAAAAGAGGCAAGAAGACGGGATGGGCTCTCACCACCAACTGATTTTACCATGTAAGAACTAGGGGAAATTTACAGAGCGTACGGTAATTCTTTCATTATAGAATCAGTTGTTAGTAAGCCATGGTTCATTGTTCTAGTCCTCTTGTGACCCGTATTTTTTTAACTATGCTTTTATTTTCAGACAATGCGCTAAGTAGCCCAGCAATGCATTCTATTAAAGCTCTCGTAGAGCTGCTGAATCATGTTTTCACGAGCACACCGACATGACGAAGCAGGGCTGCAGATTCTGTCGGCTGCGGCGTTGCGTCGTTTATTTTGAAAATTGTTCATCTTGTAACGCTCTTGTAGCCATGATTTTTACAATTACCTGGAACTTTCGAAAGCAATGGTCGGTGCTGTAGTATGGGGGCGTGAACGGGATTAGTAATTCATTGTTAACTGTGCGTTATGGAAAGCCAGTTGGTGCGTTATGGCGTAGGAATTGCTGCATAATTTAGAATCACGTCTGTTTAATCTAGATGTGCTTTAGATCAATTTTTTGCGAAGTGCCTCTAAGTATTTATTCTTGAATTAGTTTTTTTTCAGTAGAGCTGCGCACAATTCTCTTTTGACGTCTTTAGGCTGCGATCTGTTTGTTTCTTGCTGGTTCTCGGATACCATGGTCACGATCTTCTTTTGAAACCTCGTCTGCTTGTTTCCGCACTTGCAGTGATGTCGATTTTTCGCGCTTGACCTTAAGAAGGTTCATATTGCGAATGCTCCAGGAAAATAAACTTCATTGTGAGTTGCTATTTTTTTTAACTTTCTTGTTGTTCCTTTTTGGTTCAAAACTTGCGCCACATCTTCGAAGTAATTCAGCGGTCTTTCTTCCTGACCTGCTTCAGGCAAACAAATTATTATCAATCATTTTTGCCTTATAGCCCTGATGTTATGCGTGGGCGAACTCATGGAGAAAGCAGTGCACCAAAGGCTATCTATGTACCTCGAGGACTATTGCTGATATCCGACACCCTGTTCGGGTTCAGGGCAGATCTGTCGACGCAAAGTGTCCTGTTGCAACGCAAGAAAGAAGTATCGACCCTAACAGTCCTTGGAAATAATAAGTCTTGGGAAATAATATCACTAGGTGGCGTTAGCGGTTTTTGTATAGTTCACGATGTCGTATAGTTGACGAACGGACAGACAGACACAGACGCGTGCGGACAAAGAAAGAGTTGAACAGGCGCACAGACAGACAGACAAATGGATGGACTGACAGACGGACAGGCAGGGAGGCAGGCAGACAGACAGAGTCAGACGAATATTAGCACGGACGGACAGATGGACGAAAGCACGGATGGACGGACACACAGACGGACGGAAGCACGGGCGGACAGACGCATGCAGGGTTGTACGCATGTACGGACGGACGGACAGACGCACGGACGGAAGCACGGATGGGTGGATAGACGGAAGCACAGAATGAACGGATGGATGGACGGACAGATGGACGGAAGCACGGACCAACAGACGGACAGAAGTGCGGAAGGACGAACGGATGAATGCGCTAACACAGACGGATGGACGCAAGCAAGCATGGACGGACAGACGGACAGAAGCACGGACGAACGGAGGGATGGACGCACGCTTCGCCCCACTCATCATCATTCGCTCCGTGGATATGCTATATTTTTTTTTACTAGGAGACTCTGTCTGCGTTGGGCTTGCGAGGCGAGAGAGGAGGAGCGGAGCGACTGTTGGCACGAGACCCGGGCATGCGCAGTGGGGGTGTGGATGGCACCGCCTACGCCAAATCCACGGCCTCGTGCGATTATAATGGCATGTTCGGTTGGCGGCCCCAGTGGTGTTTTCTGTGCACCCGTGCGGTGCCGTACGTTAGTCTGGGTACCACGCGTACTGTGCCGGATATTCGGCTGGGCTGGCCACGACACGAGTGCACGCCGCAGCGGCACCGCAGAGGCCGACGGTGGAGCTTGGTGCCTTACCATCAGCCCGCGCGCGCTAGCAGATGATGCGGTGAGGTTCCTTCATTTCAGCTGAAATTTAAAGGTGGCGCTGCTGCAGAACGCGACCGGATGGGACGGAAAAAACGTGCGTGAGCTTACATCGAACGATTGTACTCACGCAAGGTATCTTTTGCTGCCAGTATTTCATTGGACACCGGAGGCGATGCGAAAATTGCCGTAAGCCTCGTCAAGCCAGTACATAACCGATGCAGAACAACGAACTGGAGAACAGACGCGCACCCACTGGATATGTAGCATCTCGCAAGTGTCTCTCATTTTATAGTTTTCCATCGTTTACTCTTTTAGTCCCAGTACAAACGGGACGCTGGAAATTGTCGTCTGCTGAATGGCGTCTCTCGCAGACAGCGCTGCTGTCGTGGATTCGAGTCTTGTGGTTTACACGTTCGTCTGGCCCGTAGCGGGCCGCGAAATTCAGGTTGTGTGAGGTCAAGCCAAGTCAAGCCAAGTTTATTACATATTTGAGCTCAGTTGCATGGTTGGAATAGTAGAGGAGGAGGTCCCAAAGTTTCAGAAAAAACTGACAGGGGTACCTCGTTTGGCAACGTGAATGGGTTAATTACAAAACGAAAAAAGAAGTACAACAAAAGATGCGAATTATTGAGCAATGACTTACTATACAATTATTGCATACTGCGATGGTAATAATACTGAAAAAATAGAAATGGAAATAATCAATATTAGCGCATAAAACAAGACAAAAAATAATAAACTGTGCATGACAAATGCAACTAGTTTTACAGTAGTTGCATTAGTTGCACAAAGGCAATTGTTGATGTAACGTAACTTTTCTTCCACCATCACGGTGCCAGTGCACCTCAGCCGAAGATGCTATAAGAAACGCTCCGCATTCAAAACAACACGCACACACGTTGAAACACAACATCTCTGAGGAACTCACTGGTTCGGCCTTTAAGCTGATTAAAAAAAAACATGAAGGCGAATATATAATTGAGCAAGAGTGTGTGTGTGTGATTTTTACCGACTGCGGGTTATCACCCTCCGCTAAACAAACTGTGTCATTAAGGCACCTTTTGAACCCCGTGCTTATGTAATAAACAATCAAGGGGCTATAGGAAATAATTACTGTTTGCTGCCATAGAGATCGAACGAAACATGGTTCTTACCTATATTTCAGTCGTGCATGAATGGCAGTGCAGTTGTCTTGGTATACGCAGCATCCATGTAGAAATCCATCTCCCAAGTCTTACAAGAGCGTGGTCGATTTTCTCACACAACACGACACAAACACAATTGGTGTGCTGGAAACACTCGCGTTGAGCACCAAGAATATCTGTAGAAGTGAACATTGCAAAAATCTTTGCCGTGCAGAGATCAAACACAGCCACACCCTCTGCTAAAACTGCAACAAATATGGCTGAGAATAGTTCTTCAAACGTACAGTCCTCAACAGCCTTCCTCGAAGAATATCCTGTGGTGGTGGTCTAGTGGCTAAGGTCCTCGGCTGCTGACCCGCAGGTCGCGGGATCGAATCCCAGCTGCGGCGGCTGCATTTCCGATGGAGGTGGAAATGTTGTAAGCTCATGTGCTCAGATTTGGGTGCACGTTGAAGAACCCCAGGTGGTAGAAATTTCCGGAGCCCTCCACTACGGCGTCTCTCATAATCATATGGTGGTTTTGGGACGTTCAACACCACATATCAATCAATCAATTCGCAAAGAAGTTTCGTATTCCTCTCATGGGGCACGTGAAGAAGTCGTGTGCGCATGCGCATGCACCTCATCACGTCCGTGGTTGTGAGTGCGCATGCTCGCCCTTCGGGCAGACAGCGCTGTTATCACGCCTCCCCCATGAGGATTTGTATATGTGTTATGGCAAATGTTTACGCGTGTATGGCGCGAGATATTAAGCGTTTGTTATCGTCTGCGCACGCGTACGCAGCTCGCTCACACTTGCACATGGACAAAACCACGGCACGCAGGCTTGCCCTCACGCTGACCTGAAAGAACTGCAGGCTTGCCTTTGATCACGTGGTGCGTAAAATGTAATTCACGAGTCAATTACAGAGGTAGCATGACATTAGAGGCAAGGTATTTTTAGAGCGGGGCGTCTTCAAACAGTCAGTTGATAGACACATGCCCCGTGATATGAAACATTTTGCAGGGAACTGTTAATTAAAGTAATGTTAATTACACCCCTTTATGTCTGTAGGTACGCCTCTTATACCATTTAGGGACACTGTACGCTAAGGTGCTGGAATGTATATGATACGTTTGACCTGTAAAGGCAACTGAATATATAATCTTTTTTGTCTGCTACATACGTAGCTCACTTCGAAAAATGTTTCTGCTAATAACAACCGAGTGGACTCAAACTTTGTTACAGATTAATACCCGTGAATAATGAAAGATACGCACGTCTTTTATTTACATAATTTGATATCGGGACGGGTATGGCAGTGGTGAGTCAGCTCTTTGAAGGAAAGATATAACTTTGTTTTTTTGAGTAGACGACTGACCAGATCCCTAATTGATCGTTGAGCTCGCTTAGAGCGAGTAAGATTTCCAGCGAAAGGAGCCACATCAAGAATTGAACGAAGAAAATGCAAGAAGCGCAAGCAATAAAATGTAGACGACATGCACTGCGTAAGAGGTGGCCTCATTAGCATATTCAACTGCCCCAATTTCAGTACAGCGGTCTGTTTCGTGCGACTGAATTTTCGCTTAATTATGAATGCTCTGTGCATTTAGCCACAAAGTGTGATGCTATTCATTCCACTCTTGCGAAGGTTCCGTGTTCCTTAATTACTTTCTTAATGCATTACGGTTGAGCGAAATGAATAAGACTGAGAATCGCCGTTTCTTAGCTTCGTCTGTCGGTAATTACGGTCCCACTTAAGGGATTGCTGGAAGTAATTACCTGAAACTTGATGCGTCTGGTGATCGAACCGACGGTAGTTATATGCGCTGCCTGGAAACTTTTTTTTTCACACTGCCTGCATCTCTACACAGGATAAGCTTGTATAGTAAATCGAAACACTTTCGAGAAAACTTTTTCCCCTTCTTTTTCTATTGAAAAAACTTTAATGGCGTGACCTAGTGATATCAAGGAAATGTACTTAGAGCTTAAGTTACACAAAATTCTAGCAAAAAAAAGAAAAAAACTACCATTTTCTTGTTTCATTTACTTGGTCAGGGCCATTTGAGTAAATGTTTTATGTGCGAGTGTGGAAACTGTAACTTTTCGCCGGAACGGCAACAATGACGGAGAGATGTTTACGTGAAACATATTTTTGTTTTTTAGAACATGCAAACTAGTTATATTAAAGTGCACGATTTGATTTGTTAGTTATTCGGTTAGACGTAAATTATGTAATGTTCAACAACAACAACAACAACAACAACAACAACAACAACAACAACAACAACAACAACAACAACAACAACAACAACAACAACAACAACAATGACGACGACAAAAATAACAAAACAACTACCATGCTACAGGCGTCTAATCTCTAGCACCTTTTTGTTAGTCAAGGTGACCAGCAAAACTGCAAAGAGATGGTGAAACTCCTAAGCTAGCAGTGATCGCTTACAAGCGATCACTTGCAATTTGGTAGCAGCGCAGTGTTTTTAAAGCTGCCAGTCACTACAAGTTACGCAACAGGTTTCATAAAGGACTGCATATATCTTCGGAATGCAGTATTTATTAAGAATGGCGCCTTTCTTCAGTATAAATTTTCGAAGCACGTTCTAGGTTTATACCGATAAATGTTGGAGTTTAACGCCTTCAAAGCACAATATATTTATGAGGGATGCTGTAGTGGAGGGCTCCGGAAATTTTGTCCATCTGGGGTTCTTCAAAGTGTACCTAAATCGAAGTACATGAGCATCGAGCATTTTTGACTCCATCTAAAATGCGGTAGCTGCGTTCGGAATTCGACCCCACGACTTTCACGTCAGAGGTCGACCACCATAAGTGCTAGACTGCCGTGGCGGGTATTCCTAAGTTATTTCTGACGGAAGAGCATAGTACACCGTACAGCACTTAAGGTTTGAAGCAGGATAATTTAGGGCTAAGTAACGCACATATTTCCGTTTATGTCGTCTTCATGTCGGTGTAACTTCAACTCGAAGTGGTATGCAAAAGCCATCACTATCATTTGATACGAGATTCGTCGCGACTTGATGCGGTCACATCTAGCAGTAGTGAATTCGAATAGTTTCTACAGAAAAACAAGATGTCTTTGATTACGTGAGTACTACACTTCCCGAGAGCCATGGCTGTGTACAACTGAAAAAAATAAAAGAAAATAGCAGCTGCCCCAATGATCTTCACTTCGTATTTTAATATATGCCACTGCTCTGTATGACGATGCCACAAACAGCATGTTACTGATGCGGATTACATGGAGTTCGTCGCACTGAAAATGGTGGTCTCTGTTCAAATGCTTGATTAGGCAAGTTTATCTCACTAACACTCAAAGCAATGAGGTTGGGGATAACGTTGCAATTAGAAACTTGTATATTGCTGTGTAAAACGTCTGATTAACGGGTTCTTAACTTAATGTCTACTAAGCATCATTGTTTATCTGCTTATCATGGCTGCCCCCGAAAAAAAGAACTATAGGTTGAACGTTTGTCATTCGAACTGGTGTTATAAGAAAGTAAAACCTGGCCTTACATAAATGATTAAATTTTTGCTGTAAAATTCTTGAAGAGAGATTGCACGATGTCTATTGTTTTAATGTGCAAACACCCAGGATTATATTTAGGATGTTGTAGGTAGCTGGTGTATCTAGCCTTGCGGAATTTGCAGGCAATCGGTGGTAAAACTCAATACGGCTGATTGAATAAACAAGCTTAATTAGAGAAAGTTGATGCGACAGATGAGAGTCACTGACTGTACTCAGAACTTGAGCCGAGGTCGGTATCCCGTGGTGTGTTAGGACTTGAGCACCGAGTACAGAACAAGGGGAAACTCAACGTGCGTTTTTTATTCCCTGTAAATAGCCTGCTGCAATTTTCTCGGGGCAAACGCAAATGTAGAGCATGGTGTTACAGTCAAAACAGGCCGTAAAGTTTCATACTATAATTGTAGAAAAGAATACCGCACTAGTGTTTACGCTGGCTCCTTCAGCGGTTCTGGTACCACCATAGGAATGATGGGAAGTTCAGGCTCCGGATCTTCTTAGGAGGAATTCGCGTTCTTGAGATTCGCGACATTTGTTTGCAGGGCGTAAAACGAAAGTGATATGAAGTTATTTTCAAAATAAACAGCTGCTTCAATTTTTCTACGTAAAAGCATATCGCTTTTGTACGTAAAAAATGGCATTTGCGTTACCATGAGATGAAAATAAGTGCCTGGTAGATGTTCAGCTGCCAGAGTATGCGTTGCTCTGCAGTTGCGTTCTAGATTTCACACTACAATAGGATGAAATATTTTTACAACACCTGAAACAATCAGGCTTGTTTTTCTCTCTCGCTTGAATGAGTTATCCATCTATGAAAATAACACTTCTGTATTGACTGATAAACACAACGCATCATCTGCTGCGAATGACAAATATGTGCGTCTATCCACATGCGTCCGTCCGAGTGGCTTTTCCCAACGTATCTCTCGTTGTTTTGTGAAGTCAAGTCATGTGAGGGTGATGTTGCGTCTACATAACCTCACCTCAATTTTTACACTTAATTTGAAAGATTTTGCCAGGACGCTTTTATCAAAGAAACTCGATGCCATATCCTGCACAGGCATGATGCGTATCATCTATGCACAGCAGTGTGGGCAGGACAATACGCCAAATCTAGAATACAACCGGCGAAGATGCAACTTAACAGCAAACCAAGAGACCTGGTGATAAACAAGAGCAAACAAACGAACAAGACAAACAAGAACAAATGACTACCCACGTTGTATGATGAAAAAAAAAAAATTCGGCATATCACACGTACCTGGGAATCGACGTTTTGCGAAGCAAGCGGAGGAAAGGTGACCAGGTTGCAATTCATTATTTGAGCAACACGTAATGAAATGACGCTAATTACATAGAAATGTTGCGCGTACAGACATATGCAGAAGAATTGCAGATGTTTACATAACCAGTTCTTTGCAGTTGAGGAACGATGTTCGCTGGAACATGCGTATTAGCAACACCAGAACCTGATATGAAGCGCTGATTCACGTGAAGATGCTGGCCCTGGACACTGCTACAAAAATCAACTTCAGCGCATGGCATCTAACCGCAATTGACGTTAACCTGACGTGATGGCGGTATCGAAGAAGTACATATGTAATGTTTATAAAATTACGTAGGCAGCACTGCAACCACTATTACCGCTTCGTGAAGATTAGCGTCTATTTGAAAATCAGTTCCGAGAATTGGCGTTGCTCTGTGGTAAAATGCTTGACTGCCACGCAGAATTCCTCGGTTGGATTCCTGCTGGGACCTTGAGACTTATTATTTGCATTCGTCGGGCGGTAAACGGTGCCTATGTAAGGTTTTTAGATGCGGAGGATCTAATACTCGAGGCTTGTAGTGCGGCGCCGTCCGCAAGCTTCCTCCTCCTTCTTCCACCATCTGTGCATCCCTTCCTCCTCTACACACCGCGCGCGCTTCACTCCTCCACCATCTGTGCACCCTTCCTCCTCTACACACCGCGTGCGCTTCTCCTCTTCACGAACATTCGCTAGCTGTATAATGTAGCGCGCATGCGCCGTCACGCTTCGAGAACATCGGCAGCTGACGCGCGCGCATGCGCCGTTGCGCTTCTCCCCCTTCTCGAACATTCGACAGCTGACAGTGCATGCGCCGTCGCGCTGTATATATACTCAAGGTCGGCGCTCGCTCGCTCAGTTGCCGCTCGTCGGTTGGTTTGTACGGCGCGTCGACGTCCAAGGTCGCGGTGAAATGAATTCCAACGAATCCACAAACACAATGATCGACGTCCCTTCGACCAGCGCCGCCCTTTCGCATACGTGTGTACGTGTTCACTCATTTAACACCCCCTCCTACAACCACGTTAACCAATTTAGCCATCGACCCAAGTAAGTCGCAATTTAACACCCCATTTCACAACCACGTTAACCAATTTAGCCATCGACCCAAGTAAGTCGCACTTTAACACCCCATTAACCAATTATATGCTCCGCATCCTCCTCAGTGTTCCCCCGAAGGAAGCTGCGGGCAATTTTTTTTAAACACTGACACTCATTCTATGCCTTCGTTGGATCGACGCTACCGATGTCAGGTATTGCTTAACGATAGCGCGTTAAAATTGCCCATGTGTATTTTCGTCGTTCCTGGGTAGTAAGTGTCGATCACCTGTGGCATAAACCCGCATACCAGTGGCACATACCTGCCCATGCGTATGGGCCACTGTCTGGCGGGAAGTGTTTGACGACGTGCGCGACAGGATTGTGACATTATTCATGTATTGACCAGCGTGTCATATTCGTCAAACCATCGTATCCCCCCATGCTGATTTTGGTTCATGCCAAGTTAAAAGGGTGAGCACGAGAGCATCCAAACGTAAGCGGATAGATAGATAGATAGATAGATAGATAGATAGATAGATAGATAGATAGATAGATAGATAGATAGATAGATAGATAGATAGATAGATAGATAGATAGATAGATAGATAGATAGATAGATAGATAGATAGATAGATAGATAGATAGATAGATACGCTCAAAGTCGCTGAAGTTCGCTAGGAAATGCTTCGCACTAAAAAAAATCGCAGCATATCCACGGAGTGAATGATTATGAGTAGGGCGAATCTTCGGAAGGTTTTATCGGTATACCGTGAATTATCTGTCTGTCTGTCCGTCTGTCCGTCCGTCCGTCCGTCCGTCCGTCCGTCCGTCTGTTCACCTGTCTGTCTGTCCACCCATCCGTCCATCCACCCATCCGTCCATCTGTCTGTCTGTCTGTCTGTCTGTCTGTCTGTCTGTCTGTCTGTCTGTCTGTCTGTCTGTCTGTCTGGTGAACACTCCATGTACCGCCATCTCACATGTTTTCATCATATATTCATCATATACAAGTACCGCCATCCAGCGGACATTCCAAGAACTAAACGAGAGGTAGCTACCTACTACTACTATAATACATACGTAGAGGATGCATTACCCACTGCTCAAGGAGCTTTGACCCTATAACTGGGGCCATCTACCCGAAGGGAACCCGATGGGATGCGATGCAACAGCGTTGCGCTCAGATGGCGTCACGAATTGAATGGCACTAACGCGGGTGCTGCGGTGAGCGCTGGAAGATTCGTTTGAAGCGATGGAAGGCGTAGGTCTTGTAGGTGACAGTACAGACATGTTTCAACGCGTACGTTGAAACCACAAACATTGCCCTGCCTGTTGCACCAAAATATTTCAGACTACCAAATGAAAAAGAAAATGAACAGTACAAGTGTAAAACGTTAATTTTGAAGAAGAATAAAAGAAACAGAGAAACAAGAAAAGTAAAATAGAGAGCACCACCACCATTGCCAACCACCTCCATGGGAAAGAGATGAGTTTAAACTGAGCGATATACAGCGCAGCACTATTTACTACCTCATACACAAATATTCGGACTCAGTCTTGATTTACAAATTCTCGACTTACATATATTATTTTTTTGCTCATGTTTTTTCTTTACCTTGGCTTCAATTTCACTACGTCCATGCTGAATTCTCCGTCTTCTTTGTCCATTCCTTCGATGTTCTTCGCTCCACTCTCTTGTGTATCACCATTCGGGCTAGCATCAATTGGATACCATTATTCCACAATTTCCCCAACTACAATATTCCACATTCGTTCTCGCTTTCTTTTTTAAAGGGGATTTTATGTATACATGGACATTTTAAGTGTTTTTTTGTCAGTTTTCAATTTGAGTTATTTTTGTGTTCTTTTTTTCTATTCTCTTGTTATTGATTCTGACCTTTCTTTCTTCTCTTTTTTTATCATTCCTTCTTATTTTTTTTTTCAGATTGTTCACTCTTTTTGGTATTGTTTTCTTTCTTATTTTTTCGTCACTATAAAGTGATACAGTAATATATGTGAAATGATCTGACAAAATTATCGAGGTGTTAAGATCATTAAGTAAATTTAGAGCATATGAAGTCTGTTGTATTTGTACGTAGAAAGCCCACGTACAACAGATGTGTCTTTTCAAATATTTTTATCTCAACACTATTCTTTCGTAAGTTACCTCCAGCGACAACATTCCCATCCGAGGATGGTATTGATATCAGTCTGACAGAATGGCTGGAGTAATCATGTGAAGCTCCCATTTCGTTTTTGGGATCCAGTGAGCAGGTCGGCGTGAACAATGACACCCACCAGTCTTTCGCGCCTGGTTGAGCGCTGATAAGGGGAGGCGCCTAAGCGATGAATATCGAATGGCCCTGTATGGAGGGGAAAACTGCGCTGGGAAGTTCATACAAAGTCTTGCGGAAGCTTCACGCGGCTCTTATACTACAATCTAGAGGAGTGGCAGTGACACCACACTGTCAAGCTGTCCCTATAAACTCTCCATGCACCACAGCTATAGTACCGAGTGTTCGCGTATGCCCGGGAGCGGCCCGGGAAAGGCGCATCGGGACAAAGGTATTTTCCTTCTCGTCCTGGATGGAAGAGCCACTTGTAGATAGCAGCTGGAGATAAACGACCGCGTTGGGGATCTTCCCGACCAAGTGGGTGGATATTTATTCAGGCAGAAGCCGATGAGAATGGTGGCATCGGCGGCTGCGATAAGGAGGCAATGGATAGACAGGTAAGAGAGAGAGAGAGATTGCGGTAAAGTGTATATTTATACACAGAGAAACACGCGTTGCTGAGTACTCTTCCACATCGCGACCATGAGAACCGCAATCGAAAACGAACCACTAAGGAGGGGACCGGATAGCCGGAGAAGAAGGCCCATGTTACGTTAAGGGATATAGTGGAAAAAGAAAGAAGCATCAACAAAGGCGGGAAGAAGACGAGCTCAGATGGGGAGCAGCAAGGCGACCCTGCTGAAAACGCGCAAGATTTAGAGAAGCCACGGCCTATGTTCACTGCTTTATAGGCGCTGCCCGTCGGTAAGGTCTGGCGGCCCTGGAGGCACCTCGGAGACCCATAAAGAAAATGGTGCCCCGACCTCCCTTTCTTCTCCGTTTCATCGTGAGGCCACAGCTGTTCCCCCAAACATTCTGTGCACTTAGTTGCGGCGTTCGCTTGCCGTGCAAGTCGCAATATCAGTTAGGAGATAAAGATTCTCAGAGCAGATCGCGCGGCTTGGAAACAATGAGAATTACGAAGAAGCAGTGAACCGTTATCATTGCCCCTTGAATTTGACGGCGAAAGAACAGGATAAGGGGACAGAGGTAAAAAAAGAGAAGAATAAAAAAACACTAAGAAGAAAGTGTGGAAGATTTGTAAATACGTTTGAGGCACTGCATTTATAACTTTAGTGCGTCACAAAGGTTAAAGTTTGGTTATAAATCGATAAAAGCATTAGATATAGGAGTCTACGCAAGAGTAATAAACTACTCCGCACCTTTACACTGCCGACATTGAAAGCTACATCATTGGTTACATTGAACTAGGGACCCTACTGAATTGATTGATACGTGGGGTTGAACGTCCAAAAACCACTACTTAATTATGAGAGATGCCGTAGTGGAGGGCTACAGAAATTTGGACCATTTGGGGTTCTTTAATGTGCACCCAAATCTGAGCACACGGGCCTAAAACATTTCCGCCTCCATCGGAAATGCAGCCGCCGCAGCCGGGATTTGATCCCGCGACCTACGGGTCAGCAGCCGAGTACCTTAGCCACTAGACCACCACGGTGGGGCTACTATAGCTTTAATTAGCAAATATACATATTTAAGAAAGGGTCAGATGCAGAACAACAACAGGGGGATTTTTAAACATCACCTTTAGGAGTTGAACGCATAGCGGTGTTCTGTTCGTGGTGCATACTTCAAAAACGCAGTGTTCGATTTTTTTTTCGAACGTGTTATTCGTCCAATACGTGGCCTTAAGGGTGCGGTAACGTGTGTCTCTTTTGTAGTGGGTTACTTGCTTTAAACTATGAAGTGATTATGATAATCCCATGTTCCGACGGCCGATGGCAATGTACGCTTGTACCACACATTATTACGGCAATATTTCATATTGTATTGCGAATCATGTAACAGGACGCACGTGTCTGTAAGCATGAAAGTTACTTTCACGGCATTTCCAAGCACAAACGAGCTCTCCGAAAAAGCGCGTGCCGCCGAATTCTAGCGACAGTATCAATACCAAGCGCTGAGAGACGCCTCAAGGTCAACGATAATAAAACAAGCATCCAAAGACTCCCCGAGCGCGCCGTCTCTCCCCCTCGGAAACGTAGTCTCGCCGACCAGCCTCCTCACATCGGCGGCCGAGCAAGCCGGAAGGTTCTCGAAGGAAAGGGGTGGGGTGATGCAGAGTGTCGTCACGAGTCGCGGACGGTCCTCTAAACGTCTCGCTCTTTCCCAAGCCTTGGCTGTGCATCGCGCCGACGAAACGATGAGAATTTTCTGGAATCTAGCGCGAAAGGTATTTAAGCGAGCAGCGAGGAAGGGAGATCAAGAAAAGAAGAAAGTATGCGCCAGAGTGCGTAGGGTGTTTCCGCCGTGTCATCGGTGAAGGCTCTGTCCTCAGTGACAATGCAGGTAATGAAGAGGACTTCGACCTGAGGGGTGAAGACTCGTGCTACAAGTAGAAAAGTGTGTCTACCGCCAGCGAGCGAAGACGCGTTGCAACAGCTGCGCGTGGGAAACCAACGTGTTACCGGCGAAGAAGTTTGGTGCTTGGAGAGCGGCCAATTGAAGACGTGAGGTTTCCTGGAAGAGAAACTTCGGGGGCAGTGGAACGACAACAGCGCTGGACTTTGAGTGAGTGATTCTCGGAAGAGTATCATTCAGACTTTTGTTCCAAGAACTTTGGACTGAATAGGTTTTCTAACTCTTTAGTCTTTAAGTGTCTTGGTTGTCCGATGCATGCGATTGCATTGTAGTGCGTATTGTTGTTTGTGTCCGTTGTTTCGAGTGTGGCCGATTGTACTGTGTAGTACGTTGTTTGACTGGCGACATATCGTATTCAACTATTGTCGAGTGTGTACACTCGTGCATCGTTTTGATCTGCCATAATTGAGAATAGAGTTTTGTTTTGTTTATCAACTCTCGGCTCTGACTCGTTCTTTGGGCCACAGCTGGCGTCCGCTGGCGTGCCAAATAGGACCACTTCTAAATTGTCCGTGCTTTCGTGGTGCAGTTCGGGGGGTCGGTACTCCAACCTTTGGAATTAGCCCGGTGATCGCTTCCCTAATTAACAGTACCTGTGACAGCATAAAAATTACTTTCACAGTATCCACAAGCATAGGCGTAGTTGTGTAGTAGAACACCCACTTGCCAAGTAAACCCCGGAATTCGCGTTATTTTTTTGCATCTTTCTCGATTTTTAGGTGACGCAAAGATACTCAATTTTTCCGTCACGCAAAGATGATGATTTTTGCCTGACACTTTCGCTCATTTATTCGCTAAATTTTTCGCTTACGCCAAAACCAACGCCGATGCCGAAATTTCTGCGGAACGAGCTCTTTAACGCTATCTCGTTAAAATTCAGATGCATTTCTTTACTGAGAGAGCGAAAGCCTGCGAAGAGCAGAGGCTGCGGCTTCTCGCAATGTTCACACTTTTTGTTGTTTCTGTACAAGTGACGCTCCTTCATTGCGATAGTGATCTTCGTTTTCCGTAGGGATGGCAGACGTCCACCACATAGCGATTCTAAATGAGGCAGGTGCTAATAACAGCACCAACGCGATCTCTGCGCTACGAGACAAAGGGACGCAACAATACGTCAGAATAACAAGGAGTTTCCTACATCATTCACTTGAAGAAAGTTTGGCGCTGCTTTTGTTCAGTCACCATGGGAATCAGGGGTGATAGACAGATTGGCCTACTCTTAATACTTGCAAGCTTCGAACGCACTTGTGGATTCCTTTACCCTTGTGTTTTGCCGTTTTGGATAAAGTAAATGATCATTATAAACTTCGTGAGCTGATTCGATAGGGCCGGCCTAAATCGGTCAAGATAATGTAGTGAAACTGCTGAAATTTCGTCGAACTTCATCTTGCTACAAAGCGGCTGCATTTCACACGCAGCCAAACAGAGGAAAAAAAATCACGTCATATTCACGGAGTGAATGATGAGGAGCGGGGCGAAACGTCTGCCTGCCTGCCTGCCTGCCTGCCTGCCTGCCTGTCTGTCACTGTCTGTCTGTCTGTCTGTCTGTCTGTCTCTCCATGCGTCCATCCGTCACCGTGTCCGTGCATCAGTTCATCTGTCCATCCATCTGTATGTCCACTTGACCATCTGTTTGTTCGATACTGCCGGTTACGCGTGACGCATGACAAGGTTAGTCTTGGAGGAGCTTCACCCCTAAAAAAAGAAAGTTAGGGCAAATCCGGGTGGCACTCATTTCCATGCTGGCTGGAGCGTAATGCATTTCAGCTTCCATAGGCGCTAGAACCAAACTAGCCTATCGTATACTTATAGGGAAGTCTATATGTACACTGCTGTCACTGAATTGCACGATATCGTGAAAAAAGGCAAATCCTACGTACTGTGGGAATCCATGATATGTGAAGCACGGATGAGAAATGTTGATATGTTACTTTAAAATCACCATAACGTTACGAGGTGGAGGTAAATGATGACGTGCATGACTTCCGTGTCATGATTATCATGTTTGGATGTGTCGTTTACCTTGGTCATCTTTTCACGTCGCATGATACTAAATTTAGTGTATGTGGAGCTTGTGAAATGGCCGCGAGCACGCTATAAGCATGGTATGATGCCATGTTCTTACATGACGCGCTTGTCAGGATTATCATGTTTGCAGCAGTCATAGTCATATATTCCGTCATCCATTGACGTCACGTAGCACCAAATTTGGTATATGTGGAGGTAGCAAAACGGCCGCGAGCGCATCATGAAGGGCTCAGTATACTCCAATGTAGCGTTGACGTGTGCACGCTGGGCACAGCGACGCTACGTTAGCAAAACGCGAGCACTCTATAGTCTGACGCCAGGCGCGACCATCGTCCGTCGGCGCGGCCCAATGGCAACCGGCGAGAAAATTGACATGTGGCATTTCGCGCCAATGCGTTACCAAGACAACACTGCGTATTTCTCTTATCACGACGGAGGGACGCTGGATGTGCTGAAACGCGCATGCGTCACAGCAACGCAGCGCCGCGCGCGCCTGCTAGTGTATGGCAGGACCGGTGCCTAGCGTGGCAACGCCGGCGTGACGCGACAAAATGAACGCCGGCGAGCACGCGCACCGCGTCACGTCGAAATGTATTGGTGCCTTGATTGTGGCATGTAGTTATGTTCTCACATGACACGCATCTCATGATTATCATGTTTGCACCAGTCACATACCTTCGTCATTCATTTGCATCACGTATTACCATATTTGGCATACGCGATGGTAGCGAAACGGCGGCGAGCACATCATGAGTGTGGCATGTAGTCATGTTGTGACATCACACGCATATCATGACTATCATGCTTCCAGCAGTCACATACATTCGTTACCTATTAAGGTACTGTAATGCCAAATTTGGTATATGCGACGCTAGCGAAACAGCCTCGAGGGCATCATGATCGTGTCATGTAGTCATAATGCTACATGACACGCATGTCATGATTTTCAAGTTAGGGTTTGTCGCATGTGTTCGCCATGCAATCATGCCATACCATACTAGTTTTGCAACATGCCATGTGAACGAAACCACCGCATGAGCTGTAGGACCATTAAATGTAAACCATAACATTCATGGCATACATTTCATGATTTCCATGTTATGACTAGTAAAATATGTTCTTCATACAGTTATGTTATGCCATACCAAGTTTGGTATCGATACCATAATCGAAACAGCCAGGAATGAAGGAGGAAAAATAGAAGGAAAAGAACGGCAGGGAGGTTAACCAGCCTATAGGTAGCCGGTTTGCTACCCTGCGCATGGGAGGGGGATGGGGGAGATGAAAGATAGAGAGAAGAGAGGAAAGAGAGATAAACACAGCACATTCGGCAGCACACACGCGCACACTCAGTCATAGTCCAGTCTTGTCTTTCGCGGTGTGCGACATTGCTGTTACAGCCGCTTGTTCAAGTCCGTGTCGCGTAGGAATTTCAACAGAGCTTTTGTCACCTTCTGTTGCAATGTCTTCTCTCGGGCACTTGACAGAATGGTGTCCACAGACATTTGGCTGTCGTCGATGTGCGCAAGAACGGATGCCAGTGACTGCCTCTGGAGAAACAGCCAGGAGAGCTAAAAGTCGTAGGCGGCTAGATAGACAGATATACAGATAGACAGATATACAGATAGACAGATATACAGATAGATAGATAGATAGATAGATAGATAGATAGATAGATAGATAGATAGATAGATAGATAGACCTTAACATAGCTCCTTTGAAGTCATCCATTGATTGCTTCAAGTTTTCTTTTTTTCCCCTCACACTATTGATACTTGGAATGGTTTCCCGGGCTCACTGCGCGAGCTGTCAAACTGTGAATTCGTTAAACAATTGCCAAACTTTCTTCACTGATCAGCTTCAGTGTGTATACTTCAGTGTGTATACTCAATGTGTATACTTTATTTGTGTTATATTTAATGGGACTAAATGTGATTTAGTGTGACTTAATGTTTCGTATTTTATCTTGTGTTGTACTCACTCCTGCAATATCTTGCTGTGCAAGATGCAGCATTTGTAAATAAATAAAAAAAATCTATCTATCTATCTATCTATCTATCTATCTATCTATCTATCTATCTATCTATCTATCTATCTATCTATCTATCTATCTATCTATTATTTATTTATTTATTGATACTGCGATCTTTTACAAGATCATAGCAGGGGTGGTACAAAAGATAAACATAAATATCAGTGGAAACAGGCAAACAAACAATCAAAAACAAATGTAATACAAACTTATGTATCTAATAGCTGCAGTGATTCTTCGAGACAAGAGAATCAACAAAAAGCAAGGTACAAACATAGATAACAATCATTTCTGCAGTGACTCTTCAAATGCAGACAATGTATTTAGGGTAACAACATCGTTATGTAGATTGTTCCAATCCACGATAGTCCTCGGAAAAAAAGAATATTTGAAACAATTTGTTCGTTGCATCAATGGAGAAATAGTAAGATTGTGTCTCTGTCTTGTTCCGTAACCCAATGAAAAGTAAACGATATGTGATGTGTCAACTGCATAGTGACCTTTTATTAACGGGAAAAGAAGTTTTAAGCGCAATATTCGATTTTGGTCCGGAATGTTTGGAAATTCGCCTTTCAAGAGAAGTTTTGTAATTGAAGTAGGACCGTACGAGTTATAAATGAACCTAACAACCTTTTCTTGCACCCTTTCAAGTTTTTGGATATCAGTCTGAGTGAACGGGTCCCATATGACCACAGCATACTCCAATATAGGACGGATAATGGCATTGTAAGCGAGGAGACGAACACTTGGTGTGGTTGATCTTAAAGAACGCCTTAGGAAAAAAAGTTTACGGAGAGATTTAGCTACTACAGAATCTATGTGCTTTGACCAGGATAGATTTTTTGTAATCCAGAGACCAAGGTACTTGTATTGAGTTACTTCTGACAGAATTGTATTGTTGGTGGAGTACTGGAACAAAAGAGGGTCTTTTTTAAGGGTAATTCTCATAAAAACTGTTTTAGCGAAATTAACAGGCATATGCCATTTGTCAGACCACGAAATTACTTTTAGAAAGTTCCGATTTATTTTAATTTGATCGTCAACTGAGGTGATCTTTTCATATAAGACACAGTCGTCAGCGTACAACCTAATGTGAACAGAAAGGTCAGTGACGATATCATTTATATATAACAGAAAAAAAAGAGGCCCAAGAACGGATCTTTGAGGAACGCCTGAGTTTACAGGAGCGTGTTTAGAAGATGTATTTTTTACCGTGACAAATTGACGCCTGTTTGTTAGATATGCTGTTATCCAGTCAAGGATCTTTTTGTTGTGTAGAGTACAAGTTCATTTGTGAAGTAATTTAGCATGCGAAACTTTATCGAAGGCTTTTTGAAAATCCATAAATATGGCATCCGTCTGCTTCCCTTCGTTAATTGCTTGAGCAAAGTCATGCGTAATTTCCACTAATTGAGTATTCGTTGAAAAGCCCCGCCTGAACCCATGTTGAACATTTTTTAATACTTCATGAGAATCAAGGAAGGTAATTATATGGTTATGAATAATGTGTTCTAGAATTTTACATGATGTTGATATAAGGGAAATCGGTCGGTAATTCGGAATAGATGACTTGTCTTCCGCTTTGTGTAAAGGCTTAATTTTGGCGATCTTCCAGTCATCTGGCAGTTGGCCCTCATTCAACGAATGGGTATACAAAATAAACAAATAGCGAGAACACCATTCTGCGTAGCGCTTCAAGAAGGCATTTGGAATGCCATCTGGCCCGGTTGATTTTTTTAACATCCAGATTCAGCAGCAAGTTTAAAATGCCATTCTCGGAAATGACTATGTCTGGAATAGGTGGGAGCGATATTGAAAAATCAGGAAGGATGCCGTTATCACAAGTAAAAACAGACTTGAAGTGGTTGTTGAAGGCGGAACAAACTATTTCTTCATTGCATGTTTTTTGGCCGCTTATCGTGAATGAACCAATCAAGCGAGATGTTGGCGTGATCAGCCTCCAAAATTTCTTAAGTGATGTTTTGATAAAAGTTGGAAGCGATGTTTCGTGGTATCTTTCCTTGTCGCGCGCAATTTGCAGTTTTAGTTCGCCCGACAGGTTAGCTATCAGCGGTGTATGAGCAGCTTTATCATGAGATTTCGCTCTTTTGCTTTTTATTCGTTTATATTTTCACTGTAAATGTAGCGTTTCTCTTGTAATCCAGGGGTTCCGGAATTCAGTTTTTTTAACGATTTTCGGTATGAAACGCTCCACGCATTCAAAGACAATATCTTTAAAAGTAAGCCACAGATCATTCACACTGCTACCCGAGTGTTTAAAATCATCGTAATGAAAATCAAGGATGTCCAGAATGGATTCATCGTCAGCTCGGGAAAAATTCAGAAAGGAAGTTTTTGTACAGCAGCGATCAACACACATATCTAAAAAAGTTAGCAAAACTGCCCTGTGATCCGAAATACCGCTGATAACTTCACATATTGCCGTGTTTTGGATTGAGCCACTCAAAAAGAATAAGTCCAAGATAGATTTTGAACCATTTAGTTCTCTAGTGTATTCTTTAACAACCTGCAGTAAATCGAACGAAAAAGCAATATCTAGCATTTCGTGATTAGCATTGCTAGCAGAATGAGAAGAAAAATTTTCCCAGTCAATATTAGGCAAGTTAAAATCTCCTGACAAGATGAGTTTGTCATGTGGCTTTATATTTTGCCGCAAGTAGGTTCTAAGCTTATCCAGAACACTATCAGAAGAGTTCGGGGGACGATAAACCGCACCTATAACATAACGAACTTTGCCTATATAGACTTTGCAAAATATGCCCTCAACTTCTAATATATCAGGCAATTGTTGCGGATGTAATGAGTTCTTGAAAAGTATCGCAACTCCTCCTCCTCTTTGGTCGCGGTCCTTGCGGAAGACGTTATAGCCTTTTGGGACAAAAACGTGGTTAAGCAGTGAAATCAAAAATTTCACTGCTTAACCACGTTTCAGTAAGTACGGCTACATCGGCATCGTGCGACAGTATGAGACCCTCAAGCTGGACTGATTTGTTGACAATGCTGCGGCAATTTACGTTTAAGATAATGAAAGGCGATTTCGTTTTGTTATGAAGTCATTCGGCATTTCCGGAAACCTTGTAACGCTTGCCTTTTTTTTTCGTCCCATCTGTATATTTTCTTGTCAATGCTTAGCTTATCAAAAATCATTTTGACCTTACTACCAGCTTCTCTTTCTTCTGCAAAACTCTGCCAGAGCTTTTTCCGAATTTCCCGCACTTTCTTAGAAAAATCTTCCGAGACCGAAAACGGGGTTCCTTTTAATTTTCGACACGATTTCAAAATCTCCACCTTGTCACGATAATCTAGGAGCTTAATTATAACCGGGCGAGCTTTCTCGTTCTTTTTGCCAAGTCTGTGGCACCTTTCGATACTGCTCACCGAGATTTTAAGCTTCTCTTCGAAAACATTCGTATTTATCTTCTCGACAAGTTCTTCGGGTGTTTCAGACGGGTCTTCATCGATACCGTACAGAATCAAGTTATTTTTTCTACTCCTATTTTCTAAATCGTCAACCTTTCCTAAAAGATACGACACGTTTTTTTCTAGTCTCACTACAGTATCCTTTAGTGCACACGTATCTGTTTTCAAAGCACTTATTGCAGACAGCTGAACTTCAAGGCCATTTAAACGCTCTGTAACTGACGTGATATCTGCCTCAAGTTTCGTTTGCTTACTCAGAATTTCATTGATAGATGCTGTCATAGCAGTTTGACCAGAAAGAAGTTTAGCCAACATTTCCTTCTCGCCGGGGCCAGGGTTTGATTCAACGTCTCCGCAAATCAACAAGTTCTTAGCAAAAGTGCACACATCGAAATGTAAATTGAGAACACACAGTGGGCACGGCAGCAGAAACAAAAAGCGGTCATCGCTACGGTAACATTTGCCATAAGAATAGGGACTAACCTGCAGCGTACAAAGAAATCGATTGTTGAGCATCTTGCCCGTCGTGCTGTTGCCGAGCCCACTGGAGGGGATGGCTGACGTGAGGCAATTTATACGGGCTGGTAGGACCACGTGGTAGTCCGTTCCTGAGGCAGGCGCCGGCGCAGAAGATACCGCAACCGGCACGATGAATTCCTCCGCTTCACACCAGTCGCAGGCCACTTGATAAGCCTCCGTTGATGCTCTGCAGTCGACAACGCTGGACGAAGGAAGCGGTAAAGGATCCAAAGCACAGCCATGCTCCGTAGACTGCGACACAAAAAGTGTAGCAAGAACCTGCAGCGTACAAAGAAATGGATTGTTGAGCATCTTGCCCGTCGTGCTGCTGCCGAGCCCACTCTATCTATCTATCTATCTATCTATCTATCTATCTATCTATCTATCTATCTATCTATCTATCTATCTATCTATCTATCTATCTATCTATCTATCTATCTATCTATCTATCTATCTATCTATCTATCTATCTATCTATCTATCTATCTATCTATCTATCTATCTATCTATCTATCTATCTATCTATCTAGCCACCTACGACTTTTAGCTCTCCTGGCCGTTTCGACAATGGTATTGACACAAAACTTGGTATGGCATAAAATGACTGTATCAAAAACATATCTGACTAGTGATAACATGAAAATCATGACATGTATGACATGAATGTTGTGATTTACATTTCATGGTCCTGCAGCTCTTACGGTGGTTTTGTTCACATGGCATGTTGCAAACTGATATGGTATTGCGTGATTGCATGACGCACACAAGCGACAGACCCTAACATGAAATTCATGACAGGAGTGTCATGTAACAACATGACTTTATGCCACGCTCCCATTGCGCTCGGGGCCGTTTCGCTAGCGTCATATATACTAAATTTGGTATTACAGTACGTAAATGGATGATGAAGGTATGTGACTGGTGCAAACATGATAATCATGAGAGGCGAGTCATGTAACAACATGACTACATACTACGCTCATGATGCGCTGGTGGTCGTTTCGCTAGCTTCAGTTATGCAAAATTTGGTATTGCGGGCGGTGAATGGATGGCGAAGGTATGATACTGGTGCAAACATGATAATCATGAGATGCGTGTCACGTGAGTACATGACTACATGTCATAGTCAAGGCACCAATATATTTCGACGTGATGCGGTGCGTGTGGTCGCCGGCGTTCATTTCGTCGCATCATGCCGGCGTTGCCACACCACGCGCCGGTCCTGCCACATACTTGCAGGCATGCGCCGCGCTGCATTGCTTTGACGTATGCGCGTTTCAGCGCGTCCCGCGTCCCTCCGTCACGAAATGAGGGAGACGCAGTGTTGTCTTGGTAGTAGGGAGCCTACATGAACGGCCGTTTTTAGGGTGATGTCAGCCTTTGACCCACCACATGCCACCAACGCACCGCCGTCCACCAAAACACAATGTTGCCAGACAGCAACGCCGCGCTGTCGCCCCATCTTGGTGCCCGCACTGCGTCTACGCCCGGTTGCGTTTAGTTCTCAATAATACGGCGTCGAACGTCGCGGTAGCGTGTTAAACGCTGCCGATGAAGCTTTAGAATGTTTGGATGCTGCGTACCGCTCTGCACTAACCACAACAGAAAGGGGGTGCGAATGTTCCGCTTCCCAGCGAGCCCTGGCCGACGACAACTATGGCTTGCTCAAGTGAAGCGAGACGGCTGGGAGCCCACCAGTGCGTCTCGTATTTGCTCTGTGAGTACTGCGTATTTCGTTCACTGTTTTTTCCTGCGGCACACGTATATGTGTTTCTCGGTGTTCGCGAATGAGTAGATAACCGAAGTTGTCGTTGCTGCGTCCACGCATTGCGAGTAGGAAGCCCACAAACGGGACGCGTCCGCGCGTTCGTACGGAGACGCGCTCGCTAGTCTGAGCTGTTGCCACGCTTGCGTTCGTGTCAGCGTAACCTCAGTATTATGTCGCAAGGGTTTGTGTGTGGGCTGCGAATTTCTTCGTGCGCTCACTTTGAGAACTGGGTCGCTTACACGACCCTGAGAACCACCACTGTCACTCGGTCGGCTCCTTTTTGTTGCGCCGTACTTCGCGTAGCTGGAGGGAGCGGCAGCTGGCTCCAAAACGGCGGCGCACAGAAAACTATGCTGAATTTGGTGGAAGCTGGCAACAGCGTGCCCCGCTGCCCACTAGTTCTGGCTGAGTTTCTTGAAGGCACTTATTAAGATGTCTATACCCTAAAAACGGCCGTTCATGTAGGCTCCCTACTTGGTAGTGCATCGACGCGAAATGCAGCATGTCGCATTTTCCACCGGTTGCAGTCGGGCCGCGCCGACGGACGCTGGCCGTGCCTTGCGTCAGACTTTAAGTGCTCGCGTATTGCTAGCATAGCGTCGCTTCGCTCAGCGTGCGCGCGCTTCAACGTTACCTCGGAGTATATTGGGCCCTTCATGATGCGCTCATGGCCGTTTCGCTAGTTCCACATTTACCAAGTTTGGTGTTACGTGACGTGAATATAGGTACGAGCATGATAATCAAGATAAGCGTGTCATGTAAAACATGACTACATGCTACACTCATAGCGTGCTCGGGGCCGTTTTGCTAGTTCAACATATACCAAATTTTGTGTCAGGTGACGTGCATAGATGACGAAGGCAAATGACACGTTAAAATGTGATAACCATGACATGGAAGTCGTGTACGGCCTAATTAACCTCCGCCTCGTTACGTTGTACTGATTTTAAAGTGACATATCAACATTCATCAATTTTATTTCGCATATCATTGATTCCCACTGTACGT
This sequence comes from Rhipicephalus microplus, assembly GCF_013339725.1. Classification (NCBI taxonomy): domain Eukaryota; kingdom Metazoa; phylum Arthropoda; class Arachnida; order Ixodida; family Ixodidae; genus Rhipicephalus; species Rhipicephalus microplus. The sequence goes on from NC_051170.1 coordinate 129,614,003, forward strand.
GGCATCTGCCAATTGTATAAACGCACCCTATGGAAACGCAGGGTTCAATTCTGCCTCATAAATGTAACACCCACGGGACAATTTTTGCTGTCCAACAGCAGAGTATCGAGTATTCTGAATTGTTGATCGCTTTTTCTAAACACACGTTCGGAAGCGGCAAGTTTCAGCGTTCATTTAAGACGGGCGGGTTTTCAGCAAGCAGAATGCTGGCTTGCTGAAAAATGTAACAGAGAATGGCAGAAGATCCTTATTGTTTCACATTAAGGGAACTTGCCGGTGTCCATGCGGTTCACAATGTTGCTCACGTAAGTCGGCAGGGTCTCGCAGTAACCAACGGTAGATTAAACGCGACGTGTTTTTCACGTCATCAAGTGCGTACAAGTACAAAGGCCGGAGTGTTGAGACTAATGCAGGTCCAGCAAGCCTGACATGGCGACTTGTGCTCGGCCAAACATGCTGCTATTCTTCCAATGCCTCGGATGAGTTACATAGCGGATCGTACTAGTGTTTGAAAGACACTCCGAGAAAAAGACAGAATGGTCCCTTTTTCACAAGAAAGATGGCTGCTGTAAGAAAAGAAGGGAACCACCTGTTCCTGGTTTATGTTTCCACTCCATTATAATGATCTACCATTATATAGGATCTCTTATATAAATAGCGCAGCATAGCTGGACGTAAGCTCCACTGCATGGCTTTGAATGTCTTTAGGAATCGGTATATTATCAAACGCGTTACTTAAGTGTCACAGGTTTGGCCCTTGCGCGCAGCAAGTTCTCTTCGTTAAATTTAAATCTTGGAAGATCAAAATCGGCGAGTACAGGAAGGAACATAGAGAGAAAAGACAGAGGGCAATCTTGCAAATAAGCGTTATTCAGAAGTGTTGCTATATATGTAGACAGGTGGCACTGGCAGGCGGCATGAACATCTCATAAAACGCTAATTATTATCGGCAGACCAACATGTATTCATATCAGAGCTATTAGGTTTCTAAGAAAAACTTTTTCGCACTGCACCGCACAACAGAAGTGTCACTAATAAAATCACCTTCTTTCCTTTTATTGATAAAAGCCTCCATTAGTTCTCTCACCAGTGCATTTCCACTTATGCCCAGAATTCGAATGCTAGACAGCACTGGTTCACATGCACAGGGTTTACAATGCATATGCCGAACAAACGTCAAATTATTTTTACCAGATCGCTCGTGTTCCTGTGCCCAATCGTTGACACCTAGGACCAGTCTGTCTGATTTAAACCTTTCCGCAAGTGAGGGGGATTTCGTACACAATGCCCACGGCGCATTAACATAGGGTCCTACATGCTTTTTTTCGCACGATAATTTTTAAGTTGCGCCAATATTCGAGGACATAACCCAGCCAGTTTATGTGGCAGAGGAAAAAGAAAAAACTGCAGGTACATTGCCCTTATATAGGCGCATTTAGGAAAAATTGTGTGCCACGTCGTCTACAAACAGCACCACTTCCGGCATTTTTTTTTTGCACGAGCACAGGCAGACCTCTTCTCGTCCTTCAATTTCTGAAGGAGGTTTTACGCGCAGTGCAGTGTTGAATTGAAAGAATGGAGATAGCACTTTTCAGAATTATACCGGTATCTCGGTTGATAATATTTGGGTTTTACTAGAGTACTATCTATATAAACTTATGTTGCGCCTGACAGCAATATCTTTATCCAGCGAAAGGAATTTGTATAAGTTGAAGTCGTGTCCCAGATCTCTGGAATATTTGTTTAGTGGTGGTTGACCGTATCTTGAATAACTTTTTGCACAGCGAGGAAGTTCTACGAGTTTTAGGTACGCAGACGACATTCTCGGGTTTTAAATACCAACAACCCTTTTCAGACGAATTCTAGTGCATTTGAGGATATATTAAACTTGTTTAGACGACATGGAAAGGGCTCGAAATTTACTTCCTAAAAATGACACCTCACACTTTTTAGATATTAATTTAGTTTCAAGGGGCAATATAATATACTTGTTGAATGTACTCTCTGCAAGCGCAAAAAAAGGTTTCACCTTTTGATTCTGCTTATAGTATAACGTTGTAAAGCGAGCTATTGCCTCACAATGCCTTCAGTCAATTCTGATAGAATGCTGCGTTCACTTGCTTCAGGATGGTGTTAATAGCCATATTTGGAGCTTGCAGGCACCTGGTTTCCCCTGCTCAAAGTTTATTGCAGTGTCCAGAACCCTCCTTGAGAAATTGAAGGGCAAGAAGAGGCCTGTCTCTGCTCGTCCAGAAAAAAGACCAGAAGTGACGCCGTTTGTGCACAAGGTAGCACACAACTTAAAAAATGGATCCAGTAGGTACTATGTACTTTAAGTTATTTTCTGTGCCACTTAAAGTGACTCGGCTTTACCCTCGCGTATCGGGACCACTTTAGAAATCGCCGCCTCGCCACCGAGGTGGTCTAGTGGCTAAGGTACTCGGCTGCTGACCCGCTGGTCGCGGGATCGAATCCCGGCTGCGGCAACTGCATTTTCGGTGGAGGTGAACATGCTCTAAGCCCGTGTGCTCAGATTTGGGTACACTGTAAAGAACTCCAGGTGGTCGAAATTTCCGGAGCCCTCCACTACGGCGTCTCTCATAATTATACGCTGGTTTTGGCACTTTGCACCCCTATATCAGTCAATCAAGAAATCACCGTGCGAAAAAAAAAACACGTAAGATGCTACGTTACATGCGCCATGGGCGTTGCGTAAGAAATCTCGCTCACTTGCGGAAAGGTTTATATCGTGCAGAATAGTCGTTGGCTTCAACGATTGAGCACGGCAACACGAGTGATCTGTAGAAAATACTTTGACGTTTCACCTGCCTATGCATAGTATGAGCTCTGGATGTGAACCAGTGCTGTCTAGCATTCGAACTCTGGGCAGAAGTGAAAATGCTCCGGTAAGAGAACTAATGAAGGCTCGCGGCACGAAAAAAAAAAGTTGATTGCATTAGTGACACTACTATTGCGCTGGCAAATAAGAAAAAAAGCTTGGTTGTGATATGATTATATGTTGCTCCGCTGATACTGATTAGCGTTGTATGCAATGTGCACTGCTCCTGCGTGTGCCACTCGGCTGTGTACTTACTAGGAACACTTATGAATTAAGCTTGGTTGCATGTTTGCACCCTGCTGTGTCTATCTGTGTTCCTTCCTGTCCTCGTCGATTTTGCACATTGAAGTTTTAAGATTTCGATACAGTTAGCCCAGCAACGCATTCCTTTAACTTATCTTTTGCTCGCCGGGGTGGAGCAGTGGTCATTGTGCTCAAATTCTGACCCGAAGGTCACGGTGGTCGCATTTCGATGTAGGCGAAATGGTAGCTGTGCTGTGTCAACGCACGTTAAAAGAGTACCGAATGGTTTAAGTTCTCGGAGCCCTGCACTACGGAGTCTCTGATAACCATATCGTGTTTTCGTCATGTAAGAAGCGATATATTGTTATTACCTTTAGTAACCACAGGATAAAGAGGTAGTGTTTAGAGTCGGTATTTTATGAGAGTAAAGAAAAACTAATGAGAACTGTGCAGAAACAGTTGTTAACAATAACTTCGATGAACGAGTATTTAGTAATGTCCCAGATTTGTGGAGCACGTTTAAGTTTAATAGTGGAAGGAGAACAAGTGGTTTAAATGCATGTAATCAGGAGGTCGCTACAGTTTAATCTGAAGCTTAACTCTTTCTGAATGACCGCAAGAAAACAAGACGCTCACGAAAAGGAGCGTCAACAATTTGATATCCGTAGTTGGTTTCCGGTAAAATTATTACCGACGCAAACCTGTAAACAGCTACAAATAATGACATATCTAGAGCTGAATGTGTTGAACATGCATTCGCTGAATGTACAAGCCCAGTTATTTGTGGTAGGTAGGATTAAAACTGGAGAAGTTACAAACGACTTTACCAAAAATAAAAATTTAAAAAAGTGCCACCACATCCACGAAGTGAATGATGATGTGTGGGCGAAGCTCCGGAGGTAAACCTGGTAAACCATGAATCCTCCGTACATTTTATAAATTCGAAAGCTAGTGCTTGTGTTGCGCTCACTTCTCATTAATTATTCTATAGCTCAATTTTGCCTTTTCAAGCGGTGTATCTTTTGTAGACTCTCTCACGACCATGTATGGTCGTAAGCATGTGCTATTGAATCAAAAGCGCGCGTGAATAGTTGCAGACAAGCCTGAACAAAAGGAAAATAATAATAGATACCTGACCAAAGCATATATGCATTCGGTAATCACGTTGCCTGTTGTCAGGAGTTGTAAGACGAGCACACGAAGATACATAGCTTCGAAATCAGGCTTAAGGCGGATTCATGCTTGAAAAATGAAGCGAGAACGAAAACGCCAGATTGGCCTAAAAACCACGAACACGCGCGTCAAAGATGTTCACCGTCGTGCTGCCTCAACCCGCCGCCGTCACTGCCTTCACAATTCATTCGATTTGGCCTGCTTTTTGTGAACTAAAGTTCGTACCGAATTCTAGTTATTCACTAAAAGCTCTAAAAAAACGGCTCACACCTTTTCAAACATTGTTCCGGAAGATAATCCATGCAGCAGAAACGACACCAGCGAATGCACGCACAGCCGGTGGTGGATTCATCTGGCTGTACACAAGCGCGAGTCACGTTGGGCGTGCCGACTCACTGCTGCTGCACCGTCTACTTCCAGTGTTCTCGGCGATCGTAATCTAAACCAAGCTCTATGAACGCGTCCTCTGTGAGGCCGTCAAGCTTCGTCGTGCTGCACGGGTAGTTTGTAATTTGAGCCGATGCGAGCCACCGCCGACGCCTTTGCCGCCATGTTGAATCTGCGGCCGGCTGCTTGGATCGCGTGGTTTGATCTAGCTTGATCTAGCGAAGCCAAAGCCGTGAAGCGGAACGCGGATTCGCTATTTCATGGCGGGAAAATTGGTCTCGGACCAATTTTTGTGCGCCGGTCGAGCGGCGTGGTCTTCCGGCCCCTCGGGCTGTGAAACGAGCCTGTTTTCAGAAAGTTTCGCCACTTTCGCCCTCTTCTAGGACAAGTGTGAACGCGCCCCCGGAGTACGCAATTTCCCACTTTTTTCTTTCCATCTCCCAAAGGGGTCGCTGTGGTCGTTTCACGAAGAAAAGAGAAAAAGATGATAGGTGCTTCGTGAAAACGTGCGTGCTTCTAAGCGCGGACTGCTTCCGAGCATTCGGTGTCACTGGAAGCAGTTCTCTGTTTAAGAAAAGAAACTGAGTGGTGAGTTCTGTAAAGCGAGGCCGCATTTAATGCCGGCCTCAACGAATGTTGTGGAGCCATGGAGTGCACGGAGCCCGTCGTAGGATTGTTCAGGCCTTATGTCTCCAGGCAAGCGCTCTCAAAAGCCCTCTGCCCACGGTAAAGATAGGCGTGTTCCTGAAACTTAACTCCGTAAAGGTCAGTCAATGTTTTGCAAGTCTCAATGCACCAAAGGCGATCGGCGCTTTTACGCGAGATTGAATAAATGGACAATCATAGCAAGCTGAAATGCACTGCTAATTCATGCGCAGCGCAGTAGTAGCCAAAATATGCCTCTTGTCATGAACTCCACGCAATAGACAGGCGCACAGAGCGATGTAACAATTGCGTTTTGCTAACGACAGTATGCCATGAATGACGGTATTGTCGTGAGCTTCTCTTCGGGGCAAGCACCCATTACGACATCACATCGAGGAACACAGCTCGGTGAAATAACTTTTGATTCGTGTGAAAGCTGAATCTTTCATGACTTGTTTTGCATCAGGCATCCAAACTACGAGTACCATCGTGGTGTAGGTACGCGCAGAGGCGTATGTGAGCCCTAGTCATTTCCCTTTTCAAACGATGCTGTTTCTCATCGGTCCATGTGGTGCATCAGTGTTTCATTCATGGTTATGCGCCTTTTTTCCAAGTACATTCTTCAGGCCCGTTGGGCATTTAATGACGAAGAAGGAGGTAAAAATTATTGGCTTAAATGAACAAGAATATTATTTTCTTATTAACGCAACAAATAAATATTTATATACATTTGGCGCTTGCATGCGAACGCGTCTATAAAAAAACCACTCTCTGAACGAAAAGCTGGCTATAGCAGTAGATGTGGAAGTGCAGTCTGTAAGAGCAAACATCAAAAGACCCAAATATTCCCATACAGGATAAATTAAGATAACATGTATTATATGTAGCGTATTGAATTCATCGCACGGAGAGTGCTCGTGCAAGGCCGGCCTCTGGGGGCAGTGCAAACGCCTGTTTGCTACAGCTATTCATTTAAACAGGTTCCTCCTTTCTACATCAGGTATTTTTTTTATGAAATGCCGCAAAGCATGTGCATACTTGTTATTATAAATACAGAAAAATACAAACAATCACATGTTACGCAAGTGCATTTAAGCTACTTTTCCAGCGAACAAGTGGATCTATTTACAGACCAGACATATGTTGCACACAGAGGAGAAATATGAAAAATTTCACACCTCAAATTGTATTTTTCATATATGAGCCGAGTAAAAATTCCAATCTTTTCTTTTTTTTTTCGCTGCACTACGCAACAATGCACCGAAAAGTTGCCTGTAAGCAAATGCAGACAGGCACTTCAAATATGAGCAGAGTTCCTAGCTCTGATGTAACACATATTTATTCATTCTAATTACGCAGCAAGCGCAGACAGCCTTGACTGGCTATAATGTACATGATGTACAGCAGCAGTGGGCACGCGTCAGTGTCACGAACCTGAACACGTCCGGATCATAAAAAGTAATCTTTTTCAAAGTGAGTCAGCTGCAAACGAGAATCATGCCTATTCCCACACAGGCTCCTCGATTCGGAGCCCTATATAGACCTGAAATTTATCTTCTTCTTGTTCCTAGGAAAGCAATGAAGACTTGCGTGAGAAACCGAACAATTAGTGCCCTGTAAGAGTCAGCACAAGACAGTGGTTTGGACTCTCGCTCGGTGACCACACTTCACCGATGATCGCAATCATCAGTGAAGTGTTTTCACGGCTGGCCGCGTGAGGAAGACACGGTCGCTGCAAAGAACGGATAGCGGATAGAATTAGCAGTGTAATGTCTATATAATGCATGAAACTATGGAACCTATTTGGGACGCTCGGTGTTCTAGGCGCTAAGTTCCTTACACAACTTGATTTATATTTAACAGTTTTATGTCTAAACAGCACCATCTGCGGAAGGAAAAGACGTAGAAAAAAAGATAAGCACACACTCGACTAATGCCGGACTGGGGTCGCTGTCATGCTCACTTTTACGTCTTATGTATAAAAGTATAGGAGAATGTCATGCTTCGTAAGACTTCGTCATGTCGTTCTTACACATAATTTAACGCGAAGTTCCCAACCATCATCAATACTCGTGTAAGTTCAGTGCATCGTACGTGGCTGACTGCCCCCTGGAACTCTCTGCGGGGATTTGCTGCGTGAAGAATAAAAAGAGGGACAGATCGCCTCAGCCTGCCCCTTCTATTGTTCCACCTCAGGAGCCATTTTTTATCTATTTCTTCGGGGTTCTTGCGGGGCGGTGGGTTGTCGGCGCCGACAATCGTGAAGAACGGCGGATCACTTTACGAGATGTTGCTGACAGGAACCGTTCGTCTTCGGACCTCTGTATCCTCTGCCGGCTCCGGTAAGCTTTCGATCTTCAGTGCTGGTGGCGCGGGGGACCGCCTCAATGGTGGCCCCTTCCTGAATCTGTATACAGATCCCAACCGCTGATTTCTCGCTATACAAGAGAGATAAAGATGCAAGGAAAGGCCGTTAACCAGACACACATCCGGTTTGCCACGCATATCGGTATGCCAAAGACGTTCATGTATTACGATGGGTTGCTGGTGTTGTCGCTGTGAACTACGTGACCAAATAGTGAGCTTTGTGAGAAGACAGAAAATGAGAAGGATGAAAAAAAACTGCAGCAGTTTAATTATTTACATACTTTAATTATTGAAAACACTGGAGAAGCTTCCTAATAATAATAATTGCTCGGGTTCAACGTTCCACAGCCACCATGTTATTATAAGAGACGCTTTAGTGGGGGCTAAGGAAATTTCGACCACCTAGGGTCTGTAACGTACTCCTATATCTAAGCACGTGGGCCTCAAACATTTTCGCCTCCATCGAGAATGCGGCCGCCGTGGCCAGGATTTGATCCTGCGGCTGGCAAAGCTTCTTGAAAGTTGCTTAGTTTAGCTAAAGGAAAGTAAATCGGACAATACTTGCGCATTTGGCTTTCTAGTACCATACTGGTGTTCAAAGACTGAATATTTTTGCTCACTTGTGTGTGGGCGCTGCAACAATTTTGATGTAGTCATAATAACGTGACTCACAAAAACAATCACTACTCTCAACACTCATAGTATCTACAGCAACGTGTCATTCGGTTTCTCGTGACGCTAGTTTAGCACATCGATAATGCGAAATTGAGACTAATGGGCTCGGAAGTGCAAAGTCGGTCATGAGCTTTTGATCGAAACCCATGCTGTGAAGCTGGTGGCCGTAGCTGCTACATCATGGAAAGAAATATCGCGATATAACGCGAGCTCTTGCTTTGTTGGCACGCCAGTGCTCCAAAAGCCGACCGAAGCTACAGTGCCGACTTAAGAAGTTCTGCCGTCAACTGTCTGCTGCGACACAGGCAAGTGTAGAACTGGCAGTGAAAACACGTCGCGTGTTTTCCACGCTGCTATTGGCAGAGTGGTGGTAAACTTTCAATGCGCCATTGTTATCGCACGCGAGAGGAAAAAAAAACAGCGGTCGAGGAGGAAGGAGACTCTCATTTAGTAGAGAACCTCGAGTGCTTCCTGTGGTGTGAACCAGTCCGCCCGCGGGGCCATGTCGGTGACGAACTGGGTTTCGCTCACGCACCCCACCTCGTCAAACATAACTTCCTTACTCGCAAGAATGCACAAATGGAAATCAAGTGAAAACTGAACAGTTGTTTCAAAAATGTGATGGTAACCGTTTGCGTACCCCTGACCTTCTGAAGTCTCTAACTATGAGTGCAACAAAAAAATCACAGCATATCCACGGAGTGAATGATGATTGGTGGGGCGCAGCGTTCGTCAGTCTGTCTGTCCATTTGTTCTTGCGTCCGCCTATCTGTGTGATCCTTGGTGCATCCGTCCGTTTGTTCATTCGTCTGTCTGTCCGTCCATCTCTTTTTGCGGCCATCCCTCTGTCTGTCCATCCGTGCATGTGTCAGTCTGTTCGTCCGTTCATATGTCTAGTGAAAACTCCAAGCACAGCCATCTCACATATTTTCATCATGTATTCATCATATACAAGTGCCCCCATCCAGCAGACATTGTAAGGACCGCTATTTCGGGTATGTGCCACTGGTGGTTACGTACTACGAGGGACGTACAAGCCACGCCATAAGGAGCTTCGTCCCTAAAAATATCAGACCTTAATGCCTTTCAATACGGTCTCAAGACATTCGCAGTTAATGTACTATAGACGTTGTCGTTCACACTAAAACTACGAAACGCTTTCACTTATCACGAGAACGCCGCCGAGCGCTCAGCCGAACGCTCGGGCAGTACTAAGCCATTTTCATTCTCTCGTTTTGCAAATATGACTAGACAAACGGCGCCACTACTATGGGCTTCGTGAAGGTAACTAATTCCTATTGTGCGAAGAGAAGTTTGGACACACGGATATGCAATTGTGATGATCTGTAGCCTTTAGAACAACAGTGCCCAATTGGGTACCCGTGGACCGAGAAGAATAAGGTGGCGCTGCGTGACTCCACGTCAGGTCAGTATTCGGCTAGCATCACTAACGCACCTTACAATAGACGTTCTAGCGGCTCTCGCCTAAGAACATTCAGTCGTTTGTTCACTTCCGCGTGCGACCGCAATTTCAGAATGAGAAATGTGAAGACTTGGGACTGTACGTCAGATCCATGCACTCCATTACGAATTAAGGGTAACATCACGTTGTGCCTTCGGTAGACAAATGTAGTCACTGCAGATTATATGCATGCGTGCACACCTTGTTAAACTTTTTGGAGGCACATCTTACAGCATGAATACGTCAATACGTTCACCAACATCCGCATCAAAACAGGTCATGTCTAAACGTCAGACAAAGTAATTATAAAAAGCAAACTTCTGATGACATTTTGCACGAATCTCATGGCAGGACAATCTTTTTGTGCTAGAAACGGCTGAGCACACTCCTCAAGCGGCGGCGAGCAGTTCCCGCTGATGGTTTTTCACCTACGCCCTCATCTCTCATCGCTGATGTCTGCGTACCACCATTTACCACTACACTCGGTATGCAGATGGAAGGCAGCCTCTTCTTTGCATGAAAAAGGCCCCCGCTTACTTCTGATGCCAAATCGCTCTACACTGGGGAGTGACGGGGGAAAATGTTCATCATATTTCCTCTGTTTAGTCGGACGTTAGCTCACTTTACGGCATTTTTTGCATAAGCAGGCAGCTGTTCCAAGCACCCATGGCGTAGACTGGTAGCATTGGTGGAACTTTCCAACCCTGTTTTACTCAGGAGATTTTACGGCTATTTTCTGGCTCGGCTCAAGAAGCTTATTATATTGCCAGCCGTGACGACCCTCCAGACGATAAGCGGAGCTCATGGCTGGGGGAGATTTATGTGAAAAAAGTTATCGCGTCAAGTGATGCATTTTTCAACAGCTCGCGATCTCTCTCAATGAACTGTCTGTCTAAAAAACTGTGCACATATTTTTTGTAGCCTGACTGGGCAGCAGCGGTAATGTGCTTTTTGTACAGGCTTTATCACGCAGACTCAGGGCAACGTGTTACAAACAGATCGTTCTCTTCTCACGTTAGGGGCCGTGGCTCGTCTTGCCATTCAAGGGGAACATACGGGAACGGTTAGCTCTCGGTTGGTTGGCTCTCGGTTGGGGACTGTCATGCCACAAGCATGGTCCTCGTTCGGGAGCGCGTGTTCCCATGAGAACCAGCACAGTTCTGGCGAACTCTCCTCCCTTCCCAGCGCCACCTTCCACGCAGACGGCGGCGAGTCACCGTTCAGTTCCGGGCAAAGCGTCGCCTCCTCCGCCGAGCCACTTTGAAGTTTCGGGTATGGCTGCGTCTCCTCCACCGAGCCCCGAAAACTGGTCCGAGAGAATGGACCAAAAACGTTATTTAAGGCCGTGCTGGCGCAACGTTTGAGAAGAGTTTTCCCCAGCCGACGTTGTAGGGCTGACCGGCTCCGTAAAAACGATAAGCTGCTATAGTAAACGTTGCTACTTGCTGCTGTTTTTAAAACTGATTGCCTCCCTATTCCGCCTCTGGGCGAAGGCTTCAGCGGAGTCCGTTCGACATCTCGCCGTTCTTCACTACCGCTACCATCGCAACACAGGGAATTCCTAACAGTGGTGGCAGCGGTGAGATGCCATCGAACCCTGACTTTATAACAGGACTTACACTGCAAAATAAGTGCAGCCGGCCTGTCATCTACATGCTCGAGACACCTTATGTTAGAGTTTTTAGTACTCGTTACTCAGCCGACATTTCATTCTGAATTATAGACTGACTGGACTTAAGTGTGACACCATCGCTTATTGCCGGTTTAAAAGAGGGTGGGCTGCCCGACCTGACCAGACCCATCAAGCCCTGCTGAACTTTATGGAAGAGATTCGGTTTCACCCTTCTGGGCTCTTGAACCCCTTCTGACCACATTTCTGGCCAAGGTTCAGCCAACTGTTTGTTGTGCATTTTCTTACCAATAATCTTCATTCCCTGTGTCTGTTTCTTCCACTCGAGAGAGTAGCCTGGTTCTGTGCTATTTGACGTGGCAGTTGTGAGGTCATTTTCCATATTTGCTAAGTGTCTCTGCGTGTTTTTCAATCAATACTACTACTACTACTACTACTACTACTACTACTACTACTACTACTAGTGCTACTAAATGATAATTTAGTAGCAGTAGTAGTAGAAATACTGTGAAATATGAAATACTACTACAAGAGCAACAACAACAACAATGCTACAACAACTACTAAATGATAATTGTGATAATAATATAATAGTTACACGATGATTCCCTAGAAAAAATATTAATAAACATTCATTGGGTGTTTGATAAAGACAGCTTATATCACGTAGAGGGGCTTTGGAAAAGCGCTGTACTTACCTCATCGAAACTGATGATACTGCCTGCAATAAACTGCCGAGAGTGCTTGGCTCTCTGACGAGTTATCGGTGTGCATGAAACATTGCCAGACTCTATTCGCCACTGCGGGTCTTGCAGTTTGCACACATGCTTAATGTCTTTGCAACAGTAGTTACGAAAAGGGCAAATGGCTCTCTGACAAGGAACGTACTCATAACTTTGCGAAACCCTATACGCCATTGCAATTCTTGCAGTTCAGTGTTCATGGCCTATGCAATAGCAGTTGTGGAAGAGTGAGAAAGAAATCCCAGGAACAATCATACGTGAGAGAGTGTGTGTGTGTGTGTGCGTGCGTGCGTGTGTGTGTGTGCGTGTGTGTGTGTGTGTGTGTGTGTGTGTGTGCTTGCTCTTCTGGGGTAGTTTGAATTAGCGGCTTTAAAGTATAGTGAAAACATCCCGGTGCAAAAAAGAGTAAAAAAATCACAGCATATCCATGGAGTGAATGATGATGATTGGGGCAAATTGTGCAAGCGTTCATCCGCGCGTCTGTCTGTCCGTCTGTACGTGCACCTGTGCGTTCATCCATTCATAATTGCATGCGTTCGTCCGTGCGTCCGTCGGTGTGTCTATCCATGCGTCTGTCTGCCTCTCCGTCCATCTGTTTGTCCGTCCATCCATCCGCCCATCCATCCAGTGAACACTTCAAGTACCACCACATCTTGCATATTTTTATCATATATTCGGATGGATGAATGGATGGATGGATATGACTGTACCCTTTAGATCGGGCGGTGGCTCGCGCCACCAAGCCGTAACACTTAATTAACCAAAAACTAGATTTATTTTTTCCCTTTAAATAGTGAGGTTGAGGATTCGTACTTTGCAGTGAAGGGTTTATTTTCACTCGTTCTTTGACTTTAGCCACCAATCAGATAACGTCCTTCTAGTTAATTCTACCCGCTTAAAGTCTATTTTGCCCTCCCTGGCCTTAAACTCCGGTGTTCTGAAAAACTCTGTGCCCTCATCCTGGACTATAGGGTGAAGCCCTTTACAGAACATTATCAAGTGTTCGGCACTTTCCCCTTCCTCTCCAGACGCACTGCATACCGTGTCTACCCCTTCGTATTTGGCCCGATATGTTTTGGTTCGCAATACTCCCGTCCTGGCCTCAAACAGTAGAGAACTACCCCGAGAATTATCATAGATTCTTTCCTTGGCAATTACCTGCTTATAAGTTCGATAGATCTCTAGTGCGGACTTCTTAATCATGCCGATTCTCCACATATCGGTCTCAGCTTCCTTCACCTTCTTCTTAACCGTTCATTTATTTTGGTTTGGCCCCCTGCTGTTTTCTAAGTATTTACCAGTCAATTTTCTGGCTCGCTTCCTCCATTTTGTATCGACATTCTTCATGTACAAGTAGCTGAATACCTTCCTAGCCGAACGCTCCTCCCCCATTTTTCTCAATCGCTTCTCAAATTTTATCTTGCTGCTAGCTTCCCTGCCCTCAAATGATGTCCATCCCATATCACCGTGTACCTTCTGATTTGGTGTATTCGCATTAGCTCATAAGGCAAGCCTACATATTCCACGTTGCTTAATTTCTAATCTTGCTTGAACTTCTGATCTAATGCACAAGACCGCATTGCGAAACTTGAGACCAGGAACCATGATCCCCTTCCATATTCCTCTCAAAACATCATACCTATTGTAATTCCACAGTGCCCTGTTTTTCATCACCGCTGTATTGCTGTTACCTTTCGTCATCACGTATATTTCGTGTTCCCTTAGGTACTCGGCCCCATTGCTTATCCATACGCCCAGATATTTGTATTTATCTGTTACCTCTAGCGTGACCTCCTGTATTCTAAGCTCACTACCTTCATTGTCAATAAAAATCATGACTGCTGATTTTTCCCTCATGACTGCTGATCTCCCTCATTACCACAGATGCCCATCAATCTCTGCAAATCTTCCCTGTTGTCGGCCATTAGCACTATATTATCTGCGTACATCAATGCTGGTAGTGCCTGTTCGATGAGTTTTCCTTGTTTGATGAAATAGAGGTTGAAGCCCAGTCCACTTCCCTCTAATCTGGCCTCTAATCTTTGTAGGTACATCATGAATAATAAGGGTGACATAGGACACCCCTGCGTAAGCCCCCGTTTTACCTCTGCAGGCTTCGATGCCTGTTTTTCCCACTTTATAACTACCTTGTTACCTTTATAGATATCCTTTAAAATATTAGTGACTCCAACTTCTACGCCTAGTGTGTCCAGTATTCCCCACGATTCCTCTTGAACCATGCTATCGTACGCTCCCTTGATATCCAAAAATGCTAGTCACAGGGGCCTGTGTTCTTTTTCTGCTATTTAGATGCACTGCGTCAGTGAGAACAGATTGTATTCCAACCTCCTGTGTTTCCGAATTCCATTCTGCGGTTCCCCCAGCACCCGCTCCTCCTCTATCCATGCCTGTAGTCTTTCCTTTATAATCTGCATCGCCAGCCTGTAGACCACTGATGTCACTGTTATAGGACGGTAGTTGTTTATGTCAGCTTTGTCCCCCTTTCGGTTATAGATAATGCTCATCCTGCTAAGTTTCTATCCATCCGGGACTTCACCATCGATTATTATTTTGCTCACTGCCTCTTTCAAAGCTTGTTTAGATTTCGGACCTAATGTGTTTTTCAGCATAATTGGAATGCCATCTGGGCCTGTTGATGCACTACTAGGAACTCTCTTCTATGCCCTTTCCCACTCTCGTTGTGAAAATGGAGCCATTGCGCCACTTGATTCATCCTTGTTTATTGTGGTGCATAAAGCATTTCTTTGTTGAAATTCATTATATACAGTTACTGCCACCCAGCGGACATTCCAATGACTAAACGAGAGGTGGCTACTAACTACTACTACTACTACTGCTACTACTACTACTACTACTACTACTACTACTACTACTACTACTACTACTACTAATACTACTACTACTATATATATCGGGGACGCACGATCCACGGCTTAATGAGCTACGCCTCTAAAAATCACAAGATATCTACGGAGTGAAAGATGATGAGTGGGGCGAAGCGTCAGTTCGTCCATTCGTCAACTATACGAAATTGTTAACTATAAGAAATTTACCAACACCATCTAGTGCTAATATCTCCAAGGACATATACACACATTGGCATTTATTGAGCAATTCCTACACTAGAAGTGGCTACATACTACTACTACTACTACTACTACTACTACTACTACTACTACTACTACTACTACTACTACTACTACTGCTACTACTACTACTACACAGGAGGGAACGACCGACACCCTAAGAAGCTACCCCCCTAAAACAAGAATAAGGTCGATTCCTCGATCATGAAAAAAATCACAGCATACCCATGAAGTGAATGATGATGAGTGGGCGAAGCGCTGGAGGATTTCATCGCTAAACCGTGAACCATTCCTGAATATTTCCCACTACGTTACCAAAGACGTGACAAAAACTGTATGTATATAACAAGAAATTTCATTATTCGTAAGTGGTATCTATGCGTCGCTTCCGTTACCGCTTCATTCAAACGGCTTTATGGTCGTTGAAAGGGTGAACCGGTGATGGGGCGTAGTGGAATGCTTGCAAGGATGAAGTAGCGGGTAGTTTGCAAAGGTGGAACTTGGTAGTTACGTACAAACAAGAGATGTACACAGTGTACCTGGATACAAGTATACCAACATTTTGCATTTCATATGGCTACTTCTCAGCACTATTTGCTTTCTGGTTGTTGAAGTGGTGGATCGGGGATGAGACATAGTGGGATGTTTGCAAAGACGAAGTAGTGTGAATTTTGCAAAGGTGAAACTAAAGGTGGTCACCCTACAAGGGATGGACAGACTCACGCCTTCGGGAGCTTCGCCCCTAAAATAGGCGTAACACAAAAGTAAATCACTCTCATTAAAGAAGTAGTTTAATGTTTACAGAAGATTAAATAAGATGGCTTGGAAATGTATTTTCGTGTTTGACAGTTGATGTTCATGCTTAAGTACCATAATGTCCGTGTTTCCCAGTTAAAGCAACGTCCACACTGCGATCGGATTTGTCGTAAGCGTCGTACCGCACAACACCTATATCGTCCGTTTGCTTAGCTTGTGACCACGTAAGTTCACATTGACCTTTTCAGTACGATACAATTTTTGCAACGCGCCAATCACCCCTTACAGCAGAACCAAAATGGTGTGGAAGCGTACGAGCGTGACTGATTACGCCAAATTTGGGCTATGGTAGCTGACTCGTGGCATGTTATTGAACGTCACTGCCTTACTAGAGGGAAACGCAAGGCGCATTGAGCCATTCCTGTTGGCCGGCTCGATTTTTCGCATTCCAAGTGTAAGGTGCGTTGCAGAGCTATTTTAGCAGCTGGTTCACCAGGTTCTTAAGCTGGGACGATGTGAAGTCCTACGCCATAACCTTGGTTCCAGAAGCCACCGCTAGAGGCGCAGCTGTGCAATATTTCAGAGCTAGTCCACTAGATGGGGTGCCGCCCCTCTCTTCTGAAATTAAGCAACGTGGAATATATAGGCTTGCTTTAGGAGCTCACGGGAATACACCAAATCAGGGAGTACAAGGTGATATGGGATGGACATCATTTGAGGGCAGGGAAGCTAGCAGCAAGATAAAATTCGAGAAGCGATTGAGAGAAAGGGGGGGGGGATCGTTGGGCTAGGAAGGTTTTCAGCTACTTGTACATGAAGAATGTCGATACAAAATGGAGGAAGCAAACCAGGAAATTGACTGGTAAATACTTAGAAAACAGCAGGTGACCAAGACAAAAAGAACTATCGGTTAAGAAGAAAGTGAAGGAAACAGAGACTGACATGTGGAGAATGGGCATGGTTAAGAAGTCCGCACGAGAGATCTATCGAACATTTAAGCAGGAAATTGCCAAGAAAAGGATCTATGATAATACTCGGGGTAGTTCTCTACTGTTTGAGGCCAGGATGGGAGTACTGCGAACCAAGACATATCGGGCCAAATACGAAGGGGTAGACACAGTATGCAGTGCGTGCGGAGAGGAAGAAGAAACTGCCGAACACTTGATAATGTTCTGTAAAGGGCTTCACTCTATAGTTCAGGATGATGGCGCAGAGTTTTTCAAAGCACTGGGGTTTAGGGACCGGGAGGACAAAATAGACTTTAAGCGGGTAGGCTTAACTAGAAGGAGGTTATCTGATTGGTGGCTAAAGTCGAGGCACGAGTGAAAATTAAACTCTTCACTGCAATGTACGAATACTCAAACTCACTTTGTAAAGAAAAAAATAAATCTAGTTTTTGGTTCATTAAGTATTACGGCTTGGTGGCGCTAGCCACCGCCCGATCTAAAGGGTAAAGCCATATCCATCCTTCCATCCATCCATCCATCCATCCATCCACCCATTCATCCATCCATCCATCCATCCATCCATCCATCCATCCATCCATCCATCCATCCATCCATCCATCCATCCATCCATCCATCCATCCATCCATCCATCCATCCATCCTGATTGCGTGCACTCATTTGCACACTTGACGCGTATGCTACTTAAAGCAGTTACTACTTAGAGGCGATGCCAGCGGTGGCTGGAGCTAGTAGGGCACCAGCAGCGGGGGCCCGCCAGCAAGACCCTGAGGTGCCATCTCGCGCGGCCGAAGAAAGACGCCAGTGTCATGCGGACCGCGAGAAGATGGCTCGCGATTCCGAGGCGGCAAGAGAACCATGAAGCGAAGCTGGTGCGGAAAGCGACGGTCAAGGGACGAAAGTGGTCGAAAGCCAAAGCTGGGGGCGCCGACACGTGCTTCAAAAAAGTTCTTCGATTGATCTTTCGGCCACAGCTGTGAGTCACGTCATAACAACGTATGTCGCGTCTTAATGCGGTGGTAGATTACTTGTGCGAAAGATTATCGGGTATTTTCTGATCTTCTCCGGGCCAGCTTCTTAATTATTCACTTCCTCAATATGGCGTCATTGTTTTGGTTAGAATAGACGCTATGAGCCACGCTGACACTTTAGTTGAGGTCGTCACCAGGGGGTGTGTTAAGCTATTGGCAAAATTGCAGTTCTCCCATTGGACATGCGCCTTATGGAACGGACGTGTAGAAACGAGGCGTTGCCTCGCCATGGTGATCTAGTAACTAAGGTACTAGGGCGCTGAGACGCAGGTCACGGGATTGAATTCCGGTTGCATTTTCAATTGAGGTGAAAATGGTGTAGGCCCAGTGCTCAGATTTGGGTGCACGTTAAAGAACCCCAGGTTGTCTAAATTTCCAGAGCCCTACACCACGGCGTCTCTCGTAATCATATGGTGGTTTTGGGACGTTGAACTCCACATCTCAGTCAATGAATTGAAACGACGCTTTGAAAGAGAGAGAGAGGAAAAACATCAGAAAGGTAGGGAGGTTAACTAGACTAAGTCCAGTTTGCCACCCTACACGAGGGGAGGGGAATGAGGGAGAAAAAGTGAGAGACGAAGGGATATATACATTGCGTTGAAGGAAGTAACCGCGGATGTCACGGTCATGATGCAATACTACACTTTACCAAGAGCGCTGTGAGAGAACAGTGGCAAATATAAACAACATGTTTTTAAAGCCTACAAAGCATGGGACTCTGGCGCAGTTAATAGCGTGCCCGGCATCTGCTGTTGCTGACCGAGGGGTGATGGTTTCGACTCCCGTTGGCGGAACTTTTAAAGACGGTAGTCTTTCTTGGAGACCTTCGACGCCAAAGTTTTGGTCTCCCTGTCTTTCTGTCTGTCTGTAGATTTGTCTGTTTGTCTGCGGTAGCGATCCCCCTAACGGCTACACGATAGCTCAATCGGCCAACCTCATCCGCCACGCCCACAAATATTTCTCAAGTTTCAGTGTTCATACTTGTGCGATTATCAATTAAAAAACAATTGCGCATATCTGAGGCACCATAACAACACCTCGATGTTGTGTATGTGTGCCTTTTTATGAGAGAGGCACGCACAAGTAATTCTAAGGACCGTAGCGCTTATCACGTTGGGCTGACAGTGCGACGCGATGCTCCAAAAGGCAAGTGTTACCAACGCTTTGCTAAAACGACACGGTGGTGGCACATGCCCGTCGCTTCGCGTTCCACAACTTATCGCCTCCGAGAGGGGCGTGCATCTTTCTCCGCGGGCGCACACACCTTCTTTCGTTTTCGAAGATAACTGCCAGATGGCGCCCGTGTCTAACGTGCCTCGATGCGCTCGTTCGCCTTCGCTGCGTGGATAGAGACTAACGCAGCGATTCAGAATGCAATTCACCGATTTTCTCGCACAGAACATCAAGTAGACGTTTTGTTCACTCTTTTCACATGCAAGATTCGACGACATTTGCAGCGAACCATGCAGGTACGGGGCCAATTTTTTTCTTTGCTTTATGATTGTAAATATTTAAATTTTTTTCGACATCATTTTGGTGACGAAAATACGTCACTAAAATCTTTGTGGACCCTGGTGCAAAACACTTTTGTGTTAAAAATTGTTTGAATTAACTGAGAAGAAGAGTTTTCAGTTTCGTTTATCAACAGTCCACTGTACTCTGCGATTAAATGCAGTCCAGTAGTGTCTAGCTTATACGCTCAGGGAAACCTTACTATGGGTCGGCGCGTGTGTTCACACAGACAGAGAGACAGAAAGGTAAAAAGAAAATGGCACGCATGCTCTCTCGCTCACTTACGCACACATGATCAATCTTTTATTAAGGTTCTTTTAAGGTGTATTAGAGTTTAGGAGTAAGCACGGCGCTTTCACAGCTTCAATAGACCTTTCTCAAGCAATCCCACAACACCCCGCGGGCGCCCGTAGCACCATGGGAAACGTTGGTACGCCGAGAGGACGGCGGCCCTTTCTCCGCCCGCTGCTCGTTCGCGCCGTGCGAGGACAAAACGAAAAGAACATGCCTTCCCTTGGTGAAAAGGCTACGAAGGCACCCGCATGTGTTCCTACGTATGAAGTGTGAAGTGAATAGCGCAGTCAATGTATCTCTGGACGGGTGTACATCGAACGTAGAAGATGAGCGGCATGCCAGCTGTTGCGTACCGATACACGTGGTCAAACATGCTATCGTGAGGAATGTGAGCTGGAACACTATCTAACGACGAACTACTCTTAAAGCGCTATGGCTTTTAATACTCTCGTGGTTTGATTGAGCCATTAACACAAGGATGCAGAGATGTGTTACAGCTATAAAATTTTCCTAGTCCTCATGAACAAGTCACGCACTAAAAAAAAATAAAAAAACGCCAGGCTTGCGCGTAAGGCACAGCACAGTCACAGCGAAAGCTATAACAGCGGCCTATCAGAGCCTTTTCAAAACACTCATTGCGTAACTACTGCAAGCACACTTGCTTGGTGGAAGAAGAAGAACATAAACTTTATTTGTTGAATCTAGACGATTCGAGTCTGGTGTTTTTTAGTGGGCCTGGGCACCCACCGCGGATGTGGCTCCGAGACCTTGTCTCGAAGCGGCTTCCTCGGCACGCTGGACAGCCCAGAGTTGTGCTGTCAGGTTCGAGCTGAGCAGTGCGGCCTTCCAACGCGAGCGGAGGCTGGCGGTTGAAGAGTGAGACGAATCGGCACTGTTCGAATTGTTTTAGGCCCTGACACTCCCACAGCATGTGACTAAGGGTGGCAACCTCGCCACACGACGTGCATCTGTTTGTAGTGTATATGTCTGGATACATGGCGTGCATGAGTCTAGGGTTTCTGTATGAATCTGTTCGTAATTGTCTGAAGTGTACCGCTTGCGTTCTGTTTAGCCTTTCGTGAGGAGATGGGTATATGCGTCTTTGTAACTGGTAATGTGTGGTGATGTCGTGAAACCTGGTCATACGATCCTCCCATGCCCAGATGTCTGCAGTTCCCTGCGGGGGCTCGTCGTCCTCCGGCGATGCTCGGTGAGTGAGGCCTCGAGCAACGCGGTGAGCCGCTTCGTTGGGGGTGCTCAGTCCGGTATGTGCCGGGATCCATAACAGGTGCCTTCGGTTATCGAAGTCGACCTCTCCTGGATGTATGGGATGTCGTTGGAGTATGTGAAACGCCTCTTGCGAGATGCGTCCGTTGGCAAAATTGCGAATTGCTGTTTGCGAATCACTAATCACGTATGTGGCATTGGTCTGTGTGAGGGCCAGTGCTATAGCCGCTTCCTCTGCCACTTCAGCGTGTGCCGTGTTCACAGTGAGGCTTGTGATGTACTTGCCACGATGGCCGGTAACTACCGCCACGAAACTCTTTTTATTGGTATAACGCGCAGCATCAGTGAAAACCGCTTCAGTGTCGTTGGAGTAGCTTTGAGTAATGCGTTGTGCCCTGGCTTTACGCCGTCCCGTATGGTGTTGGGGGTGCATGTTGCGAGGCAATGGGGGTACGTGTACTTGCTCGCGTACCGATCTTGGAATTTCGACTTTGATGCCGTGCTGCGTATGGTACGTGATGCCAAGTTTTTCGAGTAGGTGTCGGCCTTGGCGGGTCTTGGATAGGCGCTCGAGCTGCGAAACTTGTTGCGCCTCCACGAGTTCCTCGAGGGTGTTATGCAACCCTAGCTCTAGGAGTTTGCTAGTGCTAACTCCGGGTGCCAGTCCCAACGCGAACTTGTAAGCTACTAGGGCATTAATAATAAACTTTTGGGCAGCAGACTGGCATTCGCTATGCTATTTGATGATTTGTGGGGTTAATGTCCCAAAACCGCCATATGATTGTGAGAGACACCGTAGTGGAGGGCTCCGGAAATTTCGACCACCTGGGGTTCTTTAACGTGCACTGAAATCTGAGCACGCGGGCCTACAACATTTCCGCCTCCATCGGAAATGCAGCCGCCGCAGCCGGGATTCGAGCCCGCGACCTGTGGGTCAGCAGCCGAGTACCTTAGCCACTAGACCACCGCGGCGGGGCTTCGCTATGCTATTCTTCGTCATTCTTCTGAGAAGCGTGGTGTCCGCTAAACACTTGCAAGGAATTTTGCGCCAATTGTCCATGCAGTGGCTGACGACGATGAGGAATTATAGCTGAAGTGGGTATGCACCACAGTTAGTATGAAAACAAGAACAAACTTTTGTAATAGGTTGGAGCATTGGGCGGCCCACTCGTTACGCTATTCGCATTGTGCGACGACTGGTTGTTCTTTCGCTATTGTAAAACGCTTCATAAGCCGAATTAACGCGATTGCTTTCCCGACATCAAGCCTGCCTGAGGATAGTTTGACAATTCCCGACATCAAGCCTGCCTGACGCAAGTTTGATAACAATTCACAAGCACCGGTGTAGCTCAGTGGTAGAATACTGGGCTGGCACCCAGCGGACCCGGGTTAGTGCCCTATTGAGCCATTGGCGCTAGGCGTTTTTTTTTTCGTGCAATGTGGTCACAGACAACGGCAGTGGCGGTGGCGGACAACATGCAACTGCGCATGACCCGGAAAGTGATCTCATAAGAGCTTTCGCTGTAAAAAGGAAAAGTAAATACATTATAAACGTGTTTAGAGATGAAGGGATGAAACTAGAATTCACGTGCGAGATAGCTTGCTCTGATGATTTGCGGTTTCTTTTGAGATGCTTAAGTGTATCTGCGCGGCATGTTTGTTGGCAGTATACTTTGTATTGAGTGAGACCCCTATTGAATTTCGCGTCGGTGCACTCAAATATTGTTCAATGAATAATAGTGATATCGTACTTACGCCTGCCGAAGAAAAATAAAAACTTGGGCACATAGCAGGAGCAATAGTTTCCAGCTGCAAGGAGGTGCGGTGTCCTGCCTATATCATATTGCATCGGTTTGTGAGCAGCTCATTCGCACAGCAGAGAAAGATTAATTTGGGCGACCTTTACCCTAGAAGAAGCTGGAAATATTGCAGTTATTCTATGCATACGTTTTGCACGGTCTAAAAGGAAGTTGGCAAGCGATACGAAATGAGGGTTGTGTTTTCCGCACCATAAGCTTAGTAAAATCTTTTACGAAGAGCACAAAAAAGTAGCAGGGCTCAGCAGCGCGTAAAGAAAAGTACTATGAGAGTAGACGAAGAAAGTGCTTAAGAGCGCAAACGACAAGAGGGGACAGAAGAGACGAGAACAGAGCACTGAACTAACAAACAAAGTTTATTTCAATCCAACTGCACTATATAGGAAAACAGAATCTGCGCACAACTACGCAACATCAGCAAAATCAGACACACGTGTGCCGGAACAGCCTATCTTATCAAGAGCCAGTCATATCAGAGGACCCTAGATAACAAAATTCACAGCCGTGGAGAAAAATCGAAGGTACGCTAACACAGGAAGCACCAAATTGTTGAATGTGGAAGTCTTCGCTAATCTCGCGCTCGCGCAGATTTTTATATCACCCAATAATCACACACTTGTCGAAAATTGGCTGGCAGCCACACTTTTTACAATGGTCCGCCAAGTGGCTGGAAACGGAGCCTTTTAGAGAGTAAGCGTGCTCCCTCAGGCGATCATTAATGCATCGGCCTGCTTGGCCAATGTACCAGAGCCCGCATGTAAACAATATCTTGTATAAAATCGATAAAACACATTCAGCATAGCGCGTAGCGTGTTTCTTAGTACATGCTTCTTTCTTACATCCTTCACTATTAACTCTGCGACATAGCCCAGCGAGCTTGTCGCGTGCGCGGAACACAACTCGTACACCTATGTTTCCAGCGGCCTTCTTTAGCCTATTGAAAACCTCGTGTACGTAGGGAATAACAGCCGTGCTGGAATGTGGTTTGTTGAGTAGGCTATTGCTTTGTTCCGTATCAAGCACTCTTAGTTACGTAAGGAAAGTCTCGGCGATGGAAGTTAGCAGGGGATTAGGAAAACATGCTTGTTGAAAGCGATGAACTTGGTTTGAAAAACTACATTCTACCTGGTGGTGACAAGAGCAAGTTAAAGCTGTTTTTAAGCAAGAAAAAGCGAAGCCACGCTTGACTAGCTTAGAATGGGCGGACGTAAAATTGGTTGATGTGTGGGGTTTAACGTCCCAAAGCCACCATATGATTATGAGAGACGCCGTAGTGGAGGGCTCCGGAAATTTCGACCACCTGGGGCTCTTTAACGTGCACCCTAATCTGAGCACACCGACTGACAGCATTTCCGCCTCCATCGGAAATGCAGCCGCCGCAGCCGGTATTTGAACCCGCGACCTGCGTGTCAGCAGCCGAGTACCTTAGCCACTAGACCACCGCGGTGGGGCTGGGTGGACGTAAAAGGAAGAAGGCTTTTCTTTGAGCGTGGCTCGTACCGCAAACAGACATGTTCCACCAAAAAAAGCACTTATAAGTCTAGAAATCGTAGCTTGTCATCAGAAATAAGCTCCAACGTTAAATCAAGTTGCTTCATTTCATGCCGAATTGCGTCAAAAATCTCACCGGTGGTTCGTCGAGGGTCAAATTGGTCGATGGGGTAAAACACTAAAAAGTCGTCAACGTAGCGGAACACTTTAACTGTGTTTGTCTGATGAAGGTTAGCCACGAGACTTCTGTCATACCGTGCGAGTAAAAGGTCGCTAAGAACCGCAGCTAAACAAGAGCCAATGCACACTCCTTCCCACTGAGTGTAGAAGGTGTCCTTGTAAAGTACAAAGGTTGAAAGTAGATCAAAGTGCTGTAGTTCTAAAAACCTGTAAACAAGAATTCCACATGCATTCTAAATTTTAGTGCAGCCATAACGCTCAATACACTGGCTAACTTCATCGCACTCAAGGTCATGAGGTAAAGAACAAAACAAGTCCTTGACATTCACAGAGAAGGCGCTTACTCGTTTCGGGCACTCACTCCGTAGGTAATCACTGACGGTGACTGGGCTCTTGATTCAACAGGGGTCATCAATGGGCAGGACTGCTAAAGACCTCTGCAGGTACAAGGCAACAGCATGCTGCCATGTACCGCGCTCGGAAACGATTGCTCTGAAGGGATTGCCTTTTTTGTCTGTTTTCACTGAAAAAAAGACCGAGAGGTATGACAGAAGTCTCATGGCCAACCTTCATCAGACAAGCACAGTTCAAGTGTTCCGCTACGTTGACGACTTTTTAGTGTTTTACCCCATCGACCAATTTGACCCTCGACGAACCACCAGTGAGATTTTGACGTATTTAGGCATGAAATGAAGCAACTTGAATTAACATTGGAGCTTATTTCTGATGACAAGCTACGATTTCTAGACTTATAAATGCTTTTTTTGGTGGACCATGTCTGTTGGCGGTACTAGCCACGCTCAAAGAAAAGCTTTCTTCCTTTTACGTTCGCCCATTCTAAGCTAGTCAAGCGTGGCATCGCTTTTTCTTGCCTAAGGGTAGATTTAACTCGCTCTTGTCACCACCAGGTAGAATGTACTTTTTCGAACCAAGTTCATCGCTTTCAACAAGCAGGTTTTCCTAATCCCCTGCTAACTTCCATCGCTGAGGCTTTCCTTACGTAACTAAGAGTGCTCGATACGGTACAAAGCAACAGCCTACTCAACAAACCATATTCCAGCACTGCTGTTATATCCTATGTACACGAGATTTCCCATAGGCTAAAGAAGGTCACTGGAAACATAGGTGTACGAGTTGTGTCCTGCGCACGCGACAAGCTCGCTGGGCTATGTCGCAGAGTTAATAGTGAAGGATGTAAGAAAGAAGCATGTACTAAGAAACACGCTACGCGCTATGTTGAATGTGTTTTATCGATTTTATACAAGATATTGTTTACATGCGGGCTCTGGTACATTGGCCAAGCAGACCGATGCATTAATGATCGCCTGAGGGAGCACGCTTACTCTCTAAAAGGCTCCGTTTCCAGCCACTTGGCGGACCATTGTAAAAAGTGTGGCTGCCAGCCAATTTTCGACAAGTGTGTGATTATTGGGTGATATAAAAATCTGCGCGAGCGCGAGATTAGCGAAGACTTCCACATTCAACAATTTGGTGCTTCCTGTGTTAGCGTACCTTCGATTTTTCTCCACGGCTGTGATATTCGTAATCTAGGGTCCTCTGATATGACTGGCTCTTGATAAGGTAGGCTGTTTCGGCACACGTGTGTCCGATTTTGCTGATGTTGCGTAGTTGTGCGCAGATTCTGTCTTCCTATATGTTGCAGTTGGATTGCAATAAACTTCTGTTGTTAGTTCAGCGCTCTATTCTCGTCTCTTCTATCCCCTCCTGTCATTTGCGCTGTTGAGCACTTTCTTCGTCTAACATGCAGCACCAACCAGCCCAATCAAGCACCTTGTTAAAGTTCATACTATGAGAGATATTCCAATTGTTGTTTCAATTGCTGCTCTACTGGCTAAGGTACTTGGCTGCTGACCCGCAGGTCACTGGACGAAATCCCGGCTGTGGCGGCTGCATTTCCGATGGAGGCGGAGATGTTGTAGGCCCGTGTGCTCTGATTGGAGTGCGCGTTAAAGAACCCCAGGTGGTCGAAATTTCCCGAGCCCTCCACTACGGCGTCTCCCATAATCATATCGTGGTTTTGGGACGTTAAATCCACCAAATCAATCAATGATTGATTTGTGGGGTTTAACGTCCCAAAACCACCATATGATTATGAGAGACGCCGTAGTGGAGGGCTCCGGAAATTTCGACCGCCTGGGGTTCTTTAACGTGCACTGCAATCAGAGCACACGGGCCTACAACATTTCCGCCTCCATCGGAAATGCAGCCGCCGCAGCCGGGAATCGAACCCGCGACATGCGGGTCAGCAGCTGAGTACTTTAGCCACTAGACCACCTCGTCGGGGGCCAAATCAATCAATCAATCAATTGCTGTGCAAGAGTTGCCAACAAAATTTCTCTTGTGTTCACATATATACATCGGTCAGACTGGTTGATGTATCAACACGCGCCTCAGAGAATCGAAAGTCATTGTATGAAGACATCTTGCACCTCAGTCATGCAGCTTCATCTTTGAAGGCCTGGTAATCTCGCGCGGTCCCCCAAACTAGACCACACGAGAAATCTCGGAGATGTATCACGAGGAACCCCGCACCTTGTTTAATTCAATTAACTTTCCCTGTTGCTACAACAAAACAACCTTAATTTCATTCAACTGTAAACACACTTCTCGGTTGCTAGTCTTTTTGTACCTCTTTGTGACATGCGCGATCCACCCCAAATTTTTTATTTTGTTTGTTAGCACCTGCGATAACCTTTAAGTTGGGAGTGAGCATTTTTTCATGTTCATATTTCTTTTCTGGTCCTGCCTCTTTATTTTGGCGCTGTAGGCCTTTATCCAACCTGTAGTTGCTGTGCCAAGGAAACTTAGTAGGTGCATGTGCTGCGAGGGGGCACAGTGGTCTAGTCAATGTATTTTTATCTTATGAAATTGTGCATATTTCTGGAGGATTCGCTCGCAGGATTTCAAGCTGGACGGTTGTGCCCTCGCGATCTCCGACTTCAGCGTAGCTCCCGCCGACTGGTTCGCCCTCCGCGGTCTCCTGATGCCGTGTAGCTCTCGCATTGTGGCACCCCGCCCTTGGACTGCTTCGACCGGATCCCCACTTTCCTATCTCCTTCTTTTTCCTCTCGTTGGCTGTCTTCTTCTGCTTCTACTTTCCTTCTATCCTTTTTATCCCTCCTTAACCCCACCCCTATAAGGCACTGCGCCGTGTCGCCTGAAGGCAGACAGAAATTAGGTGCCTTTTTCCTCTTCATTGTAACCACTACCACCACCACCATATTTCTGGAGCACACTCTGAATATACCAGAACCTTATAATTTACTTGTAAACAGTGTCACAGGACATTGATTTCTAATGCACGCGTGAATTTATAGTCAATGCTTGCACCTTTTAGGCAACTCAGTTGTACTGTTTTTGTTTTATTCACGCTGAAGGTGCACTGACGCTAAAGGTTAATAATAATTAACTGACGCTTCTGAGTCGCTCAGCTGGTTGAACAGGGGAACAAGTGCAAATCGTAGACAGAATATCGCATCGAAACACTGAAGTTTTGAGTGAGTAACGCGGTGATATATAACATGCTGCCAAGTTCACTTGATCCGAGAAGCGTCGGCACGGTGCAAACTGACAGTTGAAGTGTGAGGCCCGCGCGCTCGTCGCGGTGGCTGCTGCGGCGCACCAACTTTTCCCATAAGCGCTTGCACGCACGTTGGCGGCGCTATACTGTGCTTGAAAGAGGTCTATTACCTACAGTGTTGGATGAGGTGGGGCGCGTGACGCCAACAGCGTATGTCATCCTCCATATTCTTGCTGGAATTTCTACTACTACTGCTGCTAATACTAATCACAGTCATTACAAAACTCGCGCAAGCATACTGAAACGACAGTTAACAATACCACAAATCTGAATATAGATACGCGTGTTGTAGGCCCGTGTACTCAGATTTGGGTGCACGTTAAAGAACCCCAGGTGGTCAAAATTTCCGGAGCCCTCCACTACGGCGTCTCTCATAATCAAATGGTGGTTTTGGGACGTTAAACCCCACAAATCAATCAATATAGATACGCAGCCTAATCGTGATAGCGCTGGAATAGGTACAAACCGTTGTAGCTGTTACGACGAGTCTCCTTTATGGCCGTATTGTCAGTGCACAGTTCGGCCGTTGCCACCGAGAGAATTCATTTTTAAAGCCGGCATGTACACTGTAAGTGAGCGGCGTCAGACAGAATTCTGCGGTAAACGTTTCCTTGTCACCTTCGTCCACCTCAGCTCCCGCTACATCCACGACTGAAGTGCAGCTTTCATGTTATTATTCGGAGAAGAGCCACTATTGACATTCATATGTGTATGCGCACCACGCACAACTAGGCTTTCACTCCGCTGCATGTCGTGTAGGCCTGGCAGCTGCTCGTTTGTTTGTAGACGCACCCTCCCTCAGTCGTTCGTTGCCCCCCCCCTCCTTTTTTTGCCGCCCTCCTTTTTTTTTTTTGAAAGGCGTGAAGCTCCTGTTATCTGAGGCTTACGCTTTTGCAGTGGTGCGAGACTTGCTATTGACTGCGTTTATAATGGAAAAAAAAAGACAGAAGAGTGATGCGGGGCACCGCGCATTACACTATAATATAGCACAAAGTGAAGACGCTGAGAATGGTGGTTCTGCAATATGCACTCCAGATTTTCTCAGAGGACAAGAAGCGAGAGTGTCATATGAGAACGGTGACATCTGCTCCTCTCGGTGTTTATATTATGCGTTGCTGAAGGTGTTATTTTTTTTTAGTTCGTGTACTTCGTCCAGCGGACAATCTAGCTGCAATGGGGAAAGAGATAGAAAAGCTCAAACAGGAGGATTACTTGGATATGAAAAATTAACGAAAAATAGAAAATCTTCCGTGCTTAGCCTTGGCTGCTTTATATCCAAAATATTGGAACCAAAAGTTGCTATATAATGAAAATCGCGATGCGCGAGAACAAACAAGACTTTCTTCACAAATGTATTGCTGGTTTCTGAACGTAAGCCTAAACGGATCGCCCAACCAATATTATCAAATATATGGTGCAATTAAATCAGATGCCTCTTTTTACAAGACTAGGCATCCGTAGCCTTTGTCTAGGGTGACCCCCTTCGTATTAGCAGGGAACGCTGGCCCGGAGAATGGTAGCAGAAAATTGAGACAGGATATTTACAAATACACTACAGTCATTTCACACAAGAAATTCTGCCTTTTAGAACGTTTTTGTAGACAGCTGTGACTTTGTTGTGGCCACGCCGCTATATGACGTTTTCGTAACCTCAGTAGGTTTGCAGCTAACACATCCTAACGCATCACGGCCAGATGCAGTTAAACTGAAGGCGCTGCTGAACGATAATGAAGCATGAAATACTGCTTGCGCACGTGCATGTATTGGTGCGTTAGATTCTTGGAATCATTCGGCTTGTGCGATCTTGAACTATTTTTGCTATATTCATGCTGTTGAAAAGTAATAGTCTTAATTAACACATTGGCACCCTAGCAACTCGTTTGCTTGATCTCATGCGATGAGAACGCGCACCTAACGTACACGTTTGAAACATGTCTGTACGTGTCACCTACAAGACCTACAGGCCTTGTAGGTGACACGTATACGCAAGCCATTGCTTCAAAGGAATCTTGCAGCGCTCACCGCAGTATTCGCGTTAACGCCGCTCAACCCACGACACCAGCGTGCGGAACGCGGATGTTTTGCATCCCATCAGGGTTCCCTACGGGGAAATAGTCCAAGTTCCCTTTTTTAGAACGCTCAGCCAGAGGTATGTGGCGCCACCGGGTCGTTTTAGTTAAAGGGCGCTTCACAAGGTTTGAAAACTTTGAGCTGACGAGCGCAATGCATACAAATGCCGTTTGCGATTACGTCTGCCAAAATTTGCAACGTTACGTGCCACGGAAGTTGGTCAAATTTGGTTGATGTGAGGGTTTATTGTCCCAAAACCACCATATGATTACGAGACAACGTAGTGGAGGGTGTTAGACGCTGGCAGTTTTGTGTTCGTTGAAGATCATTCATCATCATCATCATCATCACCAATAGCATCATCATCAGCCTGACTACGTCAAAGAGCATTGTGTATATATTTATGTTATAAGGTGCAATGTGGTCGATTACCATTGTGCGCATAAGCCAAGATCTTCTAGGCGACAGAATAAAACGAACACTGCAGGACAAAGGCCTCTCCCATGTTCCGCCAGTCAACTTGGTCCTGTGCTTGCTGCTGCCACTTTAGACTGGGTGCACATTAAAGAACCCTGCCGATGATCGAACCCTGCTGTGGGTGGGGGAGGGAGTGACGTCAACGCACAGCTGTGACTTGACCTACTTGGCATGGTTCTGACAATTGCGGAGAGGGGGAACACTGTACACGTTCCGCTCCCCTCCGAACAGCGTTACGCAGGCTAGTCAAAGAGCTGCTTCGCATTTAAAATATGCACGCTTTACCTATTGTACTGCGCAGAGCAACACTTGATCGTGAATTCCTGTTGACAAACCCCGTCTTTCAAACTCGCTTGTCAACCTGGCACACTTGAAATGAAGTTACTTATCATTGCGGGATGCCTTTTGCAACATCTGCCGCAATGCTAAGGTCGTTGGCATCTTGGTTCGCCCTATCTTCGATGCTCTCTTGGTCGATTGAGCTGGTGGCGATTGGGTTGAAGTCAAAATGTGCAGCGTACACGTCTTCGTCACCGCTTTGGCTCTTCGATGAGCCGCGTGCTGCCCCAATCCTGAAGGAATTATGAGGCCGATTACATGGCGATGTTAGTAGTAACACTACGCAACACTTGCAACGTACTGACACGCGCAAACCACGTGGTATGCAACACTCAAAACACATTGAACACACTGAACGCGTGCGGTAGGTGCAGTTTGGTAGTAGATGATGGCCCTGTTTCAACGGCGTGTGGCGTCAGGCATGCAGTGGCAAAATGACGGTCGCCAGTGGCGGGCGAAGTGTACGGCCGATAACTAATATGGCTTATTTCGGACTGAAGCAATACTTTACAGTCCAGTTTCACACGTGTACAAGCATATTTGACCCTCTACTTTTGTTTTCTACCGAAAACCGTCACTTGATGGGTTACCATGTCATAACCCTTTAATACCCTTTCCCCAAAGGCGCTCAGCCATGCACCCAACTAGGGCTTCAGGATTTGCGTCTTTCTTTTTGCCCCATTTTTTTCTCCTCCAGCTCTCGCGTTTCGATGAGACACCATAGCTGCCATCATGCTAGGGGCTATACGGAAACCCTCATTGTTCTTGCCATTTCACCATATGTGAGCATGTAATCCCGCCGCACATGAGCATACTTTCGAGGCATGCAACAGGACTTATATCTTCAAGGGGCATTGACAGAAACACTTTGGCCTCATGTGTTTTACTGAATTGTGTTGCATGAGACATATTAGTCATAAAACGTCACATTGCTTGCTGCAGCATGCGACAGGTACGTAGTTACAGGCCCCTCCTTACCAACCAGTCTCAGTATTAGTTTCACAGAGCTCCGAAAACGACAAGCTATCGAATGAAACAGTTACCACCTATCATGTGTAACTTTCTTTCACGTCAGCTCAACGAACTGCGATGCACTTCCTCACGGTCCGCATCAAGAAGGCCCTTTGAACTGGAAATAAGACAGCGGTGCAACCGAAGACAAAACTCCCAACGCGTGCGCCGCGGCCACGCACGCGCGAGCAGCTGTTGTGTGTATATTGCTAATGCAAGCCCGAGAAAAGGAACGTGGCGGCTGTGACATCATCGTGACTTGTTGCAGTGCGTGAGGGAAGTAACAGGGTCACCAAGGATCTCCTTGAAGGATGTAAATATCCGGAGGGAGTCGATCACGCGTGCAAGCTTCAAAATTAGTTTATTGTATCTTTAAAGTTTATCTTTTAGTTTATTGTATCTTTATTGTAACTTTATTCATTGCTCATATTTTGCAGATGATATACGCACGTTCACTGGAACCGATCCCGACGGCTATCGCGGCCGCGAGGATTTGAGTCGGTACACCTTGAAGCACGGAACACTTTAGTGGTCCGGGCTACCACTGTCGTCGCCTCTTAATGTAACGTAAGCCAACCCGCGTAAAGCCTGCATATTGAGCGTGCGCTCACGTAAAGAAAAAGTCTTCGCTTATGCCAAGCGAAGAGGGCTCGCCGTAAAGCAAACGCGGAGCTGCAGACAAGCGAAGCTGGAACGAAGCTAGTTCGCCGTCAAGCAAATCCGTCACGTTTTGATGTGATTGTAGAGAAATCTGTATGGAGGATTCGTGGGTTAACCAATCAACTTCGAGCAAGTGGCTCTACCATCAGTCACTTTGCCAATATGGCGGTAATTTTTTTCACAAGTGACCATGATCCTACTATGAGACAGGAGTCAGCCACCGCGGAAACGTGATAAATTGTGTTTAGAATAAATGTGCGACGATTTAGAGTACGATGTACTCCACTATATATGAGAGCTTTGAACTGTCCCATGGTTTACGCTTGGCATTAGCCATGAGGTGAAATAAAAGATGATACATGCTACTCGAGAAACTACAATGAAGAACCAAAGCTAAAGCACGTGCTACCTGAATGTGTTTTCATGCTTGCATAAGTTTCTCGTCAGGGTTTGTCAGCAGACATAGCCAGGGGTTGCCCCGCCGAGGTGGTCTAGTGGCTAAGGTACTCGGCTGCTGACCCGCAGGTCGCGGGATCGAATCCCGGCTGCAGCGGCTGCATTTCCGATGGAGGCAGAAATGTTGTAGGCCCGCGTGCTCAAATTTGGGTGCGCGTTATAGAACCCCAGGTGGTCGAAATTTCCGGAGCCCTCCACTACGGCATCTCGCATAATTGTATGGTGGTTTTGGGACGTTAAACCCCACATATCAATCAACAGCAAGGGATTAAACCTGCCATACCATGAATGTGTACCTATAAAACCATTTCCGTGCCCTTAATATAGTTTATATAAGTGTAATGACACAGAAAGAAAAGCTAAAACAAAAGACATTTGGGTGAAAACTAGCTTGTGATATACACAGGGGCCACACGTTTGAGCTTCAGTGTGCAGTGTGGCTGGGTGGTGATCTTTATTTTATAACGACACACTCGTTGTCGTTTCAAAGCAACACAATTTAGAACAATGCTAGAATGGGTATTTTTCCGAAATACGCTGGCATAGGATTACATTGACTGGTGCGGAACACCAATTATCAGAACACAGATAAAACGATGTCTCAGCACTAACAACTAAAAAATGCGGACTTTATTTTTTATATCTCGTGGTCCCACGCCACCTATTGTCCGCAGATTAGGTGCTCTCCCAAGTAGATACGCCCTTATTTCTGCCTAGCACAAGTACGCAAGTGCACTTGTACGTATTTCAACGGTTCGCACCAGGCGGGGGCAATTTTGTCTCCCACAACAGCAGTGAATACTAGACTGTTTCACCAAGCCTGTGATGAATTAAGGAGCACCCAGAGGGCTTTACAGAGACCCATGGGGCCACTTTTTGAGATGAGCCCCCAAGGACAACCAAGCGCCAGGTCCGCGTAGTTGTGTACACTTTAAAAAAACTGGCGGTTTCCGTAGGGCGCTGCGAATCAAATCCGGTACCTGCCGTATTTGAAGTGGACGCTCTGCCATATTGCCATCATTGTGCTCTGGTATATATCAGACAAATTCGAAAAGTGTAATGCAGTTGCGTCTTAATTTTTATATTTCTTTGGTTCAGGCTTCATTCTCAATTTTATGCTTTGTTTTCGCGTAGCTTTTTCACATATACTGCTGTGCTCAGTATGACATAAAGCAAGCAAGAGAAGGTGGGTCATGTTCACTATGAGGGGAATATGGTTTCAAATGAATAACTGCGGTATACTCTTAAACAAACAACTTTTCATAAACGCAAAGCATAAAGCTATTTACTCGCATCTGGGAAAAACCGATTATTGAATTTTGCATCTATTTACATTGTCACAGCTTAACACGCAGCTTTGTACTACTACGGACATGTTTGAAAAGCAGGAAACAAAATAACACGCTTCATATTTCCTAATTGAGTGAGAAATATGTATCGTAAGAAATGAATGTAAGAACTATGCCCAAATAAATCAGCTGCTGCGATTGCGTAAAAGACCCAACAAATACCAATAATTTCATTTCATGAAGTATGTGTGTTTTGTTTCATGGTTACAAACGGAGGCGTGAAAGACAAAAATAGGTATGCCGAGTTTATATTTAGAAATAATTTTAGTTAATTTGATTGCTGCCTTGCACAATCAAATGACGTAGCTGTAGTCACCGACGTGATCAAACTCACTCTAGGCAGTCGTTCACTGCTAAAAAAAAAGAGACTACAAGAGCACTCACGTATTTTCAACACATACATATATATCATTGATTATCCGAGGCTACCTCAAGTAGCAGACTCTCTCCTGCCAGAATCCAGTGGTTCTAACTAATCTTTAGGAGTATCTTGTACAACGAAGCTATCTAATTCATTGTGTATCTAATTCTTCAGACGGGCCATAAATCACAATCCTCTTCCTAAAGTTTACCTAAACTGTACATTGAGTCGGACCAGGAGCATCATTATTACAAAGCATACAATGAAAAAAAAAGCCTCCTAAATAATTGATCTGCTGCATCGGCCGCTGCTACCGAGTAACACAGAAAATAGATGCGCCGCTTCATTTATTGTATCCCGTTGCAGCCATACCGGCTACAGAGTGGAATGCGTGAAACCCGCCTGTGCAATCAACATGCGCTGCACGTGATCTGAATTTGCTATGACAAATGACAGTGGAGCGAAGCATTCGTCCGTCCATGCGTCCGTCTGTGTGACCGTCCATGCGTCTGTTCGTGCGTCCGTCCCTGCGTTCGTTCATGCATCCGCCCCTGCGTCCATTCATGCGTCCATCCATGCATCTGTCTGTGTGTCCGTTCGTCCATCTATTCAACACTCCAAGTCCCTCCATCTCGCATCTTTTTATCATATATTCCCCATATAGAAGCACCGCCATTCAGTGGACATTCCAAGGACTAAACGAGAGGTGGCACATGCACACTTTCTTACGGCTTGCGCTTCGGGTCTGCTTCCCACCTTCAACCACCTTGAGTTCATGGTATATACTAGTTCACTGTATTCATGGCACTGCGGCCCAATGCTCGCTAAACCTTTCGCTGGGCGTAACCAAGGAGGTTACGCCCAGCGAGTATAACGTAGCAACCTTTTCCTGTCAGATAGTGCTCAATGTACATGCCAGTGGCTGCTAATGTGAAATGAGAGACAGGAGGATTCAGCTTTTAATTTCTTACGGCTTGCGCTTCGTATCTGCTTCCCCCCTTCAACCACCTCGAATTCATTTATGGTATATACTAGTTCATTGTATTCATGGCCCTGCGGCTCAACGCTCGCTAAACCTTTCTAAAACTAAGGAGGTTACAGCCAGCGAGTATAATGTAACAACCCTTTCTTGTCCGATAGTGCACAATGTACATGCCAATGGCTGCTAATGGGGATCGCAGCGTGCGCGTTGACTAAAAGCCAAATGCTTCTGTCTCTCATTCCCCATTAGCAGCCATTGGCATGTACATTGAGCACTATTTTTCATTGTTAAACAACGCACAGAAGAAACAGCTACAAGTACCACCATCTAGTAAACACTACAAGAACTAAACGAGAGGTTGCTACATGGATGGATGGATGGATGCTATGAGCGTCCCCTTTATAACGGGGTGGTGACAAGTATGCCACCAGGCTCGACAAAAAAAAAAAACCTTTTTTCTTTTTTTATGTTGGCCTAATGCCTCTACTTCGATAAATTCTATCTTAATGGAAAAAAAGGTAAATTTTCAACTGAAGTTATCTGCCATTTACGGCACACTGTCCATATTTTATTTTTCCAATATTTATTTTTGTCCTTTCTCTCTAATTTTCTGCCACCAATACTCTAACCGTCTCTTACTTATTTCAATCGCGGGTGTGTTCAGCTTTCCATTGTTGTCCCTAAAACCCAAGGCTTCCTGTAGGCTCGTGCCCAAACGTACACCTGGGTGGATATCTCCACATTCAATCAGAACATGCTCCGCCGTTTCCTTATCTTTCCCGCAGCATGTGCATTGTTCTTCTTCTTTACTGAATCTTGCTTTATAACTACGCGTTCTAAGGCAACCCGATCTCGCTTCAAACAGTAAAGCGCTTCCCCTTGAATTATCGTAAAATGCCTCCCTCCTTATTTCATTTTTGCCCTTTCGGTAGTTACTCAAAGCCGGTTTTTTCTCCATAGCTGCCATCCAGTAAATCCTCTCCGCCTCCCTGACTTTTCCCTTAACGCTCTTTGTTGACATATGGCTTACAATACCAGCCGTATATTTACTAGTGAGTCTTCTAGTTCTTTTTCGCCACTGTGTGTCCACGCTCTTCCTATACAAATAACGGAACACCTTCTCTGCCCATCTACTCTCCTTCATATTTCTTAGCCTTTCTTCGAACCTTATTTTGCTCTGCGCTTCCCTCGCCTCAAAACCTGCCCACCCCATATCGCCCTTTACAGCCTCGTTTGTCGTCTTCCCGTGAGCACCCAACGCGAGGCGTCCCACAGTCCTTTGATTTACATCCATTCCCGATTGCACCTCTGCCCTCATGCACACCACTGAGTTCCCAAAAGTAAGCCCTGGAACCATTACACCCTTCCACAGACCTCGAAGCACCTCATACCTATTGTATCCCCACAACGCTCTGTGCTTCATTATTGCCGCATTCCTCTTTCCTTTTGCTGCCGAGGCTTTTTCCTGTACCTCCATGTATCTATCACTCTCATTTACCCATACTCCAAGGTACTTGTATTCACTTACCCTCGGTATTTCTTGGCCTTGTATGGACACCGTCTGATCACAGGGATCATTGAATACCATCAATCCACACTTCGTTACACTGAATCCTAGTCCAAGAGCTTCACCTTCCCTTCCGCATATATTCGCCAGCTGCTGTATATCATCTCGACTGTCCGCAAATAAGACGATATCGTCCGCATAAAATAAACCTGGAAGCTTCTGCTCAATCATCATGCCGCCCTGTTTGTGTGACAGATTAAAACCAATGTTGCTACCTTCTAGCGCTTTTTCCCTACTCACCATGTACAGCATGAATAACAGCGGGGACAAAGGACATCCCTGTCTCAGACCCCTGCTAACCTCAACGTTCTCTTTGCTACGCATTCCTTCCCACTCTATGCAAACTGTATTTTCTCGGTATATCTCCCTCAAAAGCTGTATACAGTCGTCGCCCATGCCCATTCCTTTCAATATATCCCACAAAATTTCCTGATTAACGTTGTCGTATGCCCCAGTGATGTCTAGAAAAGCCACGTACAAGGGCCTATTCTCTATTTTAGATATTTCTATATACTGAGTGAGAACAAACAGGTTATCGTCTAACCGCCTGTCGACTCGAAATTCGTTCTGAAGTTCTCCCAAAATATCGTTATGTTCGGCCCATGTTTCTATTTTCATTTTTACTGCTTGCATCGCCAACCTGTATAGTACCGATGTAATGGTTAGTGGTCTATACGAACGAATCTTGTCCTTTTCTCCCTTGCCTTTATAGATTAAGTTCATTCTACTTTGTCGCCAACTGTCCGGTATTTGTCCGTCCTTTAAGCTTTTTTCTACTGCTTTTAACAATGCTTCTTTAGTGTTATGTCCTAGTTCGTTAATGAGGCTAACGGGAATCCCATCTAAACCCGCGGCACTGCGCTTTGGAATTTTTCCTTCGGCCTTTTTCCAGTTGAAATTATCAAGTACTAGCTCTTCCTCTGTTGCTTTCTCCGCCACACTTTTACTCACCGGGGAGATCCCCTGGACGCTCTTTTGAAACGAATCGGCTGTTACCTTTTGGATGTAACCTAGCGCTTCGTACCCTTCCAATTGATTTCCTCCTTCATCTAGAATATGTTGTTGTGTTGTGACAGACTGCCTACCTAGCGCCTTTATGTGGCTCCAAAAAATCCTAGGCGCGGCCTCCTTTTTTTCGTGTATCTCTGTCATCCAGCGTTCACTTTCACCTTTAATTTTTGCCTCTACCAATTTCTGTACAAGGGATTTTTCTCTAAATATATTTCCCATATTTTTTTGACTTCGTCCTGCGGCCGCTTCTCCTTTTTTGCCTTTCTATGCTCCCGTGATGCTTCGCGTCGCTTCTCGATCGCCTCCCGGATTTCCTTGTTCCACCAACTTTTTGGCTTCCTTTTTCCTTTCCAGCAAACAGTTTTCTTCTCTTTCCCTATCTCCTTCGTCATTAGATGTAACAGCTCACTATACTCCCAGTCCTTGCCTGGTATTTCGCCTACTTCTTCCTCGACTCTTGCGGCTATATTTATTATTTGTTTGTCATTTAAATACGAGCTGCCAGACTTTGATTCCATGCTCATATTTTCAGTTTCGTATCCCATTCGTAATGTTATTCGTTTATGATCACTACCCAAGCTGTTAATGCCTTCCTCGTCTATCCTCATTTCTGTCAGTTTGTGGTAAATTCCTTCAGTCATGAGACAATAATCAATACTTGATTGCTTGTTTCCGACTTCCCATGTGATCTGGCCGTCACATTTAGGCCCCGTGTTAACTATCTCCAGACTATGTTGCTCGCAAAGATCTAGTAATAACTTCCCATTGGTGTCTGAATATCCGTCAAGGTCATGTATGTGGGCATTCATGTCCCCTAGAAGGATGATTTCGGCCCCATTACCAAATTCCTTAATATCCGCACTCATGCAATCCACTATCTCCTGATTCTTTTCTCTGCAGTTATTCCCCGTCCACAAGTAGGCTACCCCTAGCCACGTTTCCTTTCCACCTACTGTGCCCAGAACCCAGAGGTGCTCTGAACACGTCTGTTTCACTCTAACCCATTTGGCTCCGCGGTGAATTAGCATTCCTACACCCCCACCTTTCCTTTCCGATATGGTCCTGTTACACCCTTCCCAAACATAATTTTTAATATGTGGTGGCTCTTCCAAGTCTCTAAGGTGTGTTTCTGTAACCGCATACACGCCTATCTGTTCTTTGTTTAACTGCTCCTCAATCTCTAACCATTTTGCCTTCTTTCTGCCACCCTGCATGTTTATGTAACTAATTGCAACACGCGCCTTGTTCCTTTTTCTTTTACCTTTTTTCTGGTTTTTCGCAATTCTACCTGTCAAAGCGTCCTCCTGGTTGTTTTCCCTGTTACGAGCTACCCCGGACTCCGAAGGGCCCGTGAGCCCCCCAAAAAAGCTACTGCGCGTCCTGCCAGTCGCCAGCCCACCTCGTGTCCAAGCCTCTTATCGAAATGAATCTTGTCTCTTTGGAATCCACCCCACCTGTGCACTTCCCTGTTTAAATCCACTACCTCGAAACCCTTCTCTCGACTAATTCGCCATATCTCTTTGTTTGCGTCGACAACCGCTCTTTGCAGGTTGACGTTGCGTACTGGTACTTCCGGTACTGTGCATACTACAATTTGCACCTGGGGGGACACGGTGCGCATGTCATCCACCCCTTTCGCCAAGGTCGTCGCTAGTCCTGACGATTCTTTTTTCAGGACGTCATTTAACCCTCCCGCAATTACAACGAGGTTACGATTGTTAGCTTTAGCTGCGAGTTGTTCACCCGCTTGACTCATTACTGTCCCCAGCGTTTGTCCTGGGAACGTCCCTATCGCAACTCTCTTGTCGCCTTTCACCCTTTCTTTGATTGCCGCTGCGCATCGGACTAAATTTGAGTCACCGGCGATGATGACCTGTTCAGACATTCCTTCTGAAACCTGCACCTGGCTGCTGACTAGGTGACTAGCGTGAGTCACGGCTGCTGGTTTGCTCCCTCCCTCCCTCAAAACTACTTCCCGGTAGCTGGGCCCTGTGGCCAATGTATCTGCCTTTGTCATGCCTGTTTCCTTCATCTCTCCCGCACGGGGGGTCGTCGCCATAATGCTACCGCCGTCACCTGCGTCTTCGTTCCCTTTCACGACCTTCGATAGGCCCTTCTCGGCTGCCCGGAGCCTTTCTTCCATGGCTGACGTTTTCTCTCGCTCCTTCGCCAATGCATTCTCCAGCTCTGCGATTTTCTCCATGAGCCCACTCTGGACCGCCATCATATTTTTCATTTTCTCCTCGAACTCGCACTGTCTACACTTGGCGTCATCTTCTGCTTTCTCCTCCGCACTAATTTCCACCTTCCACCCTACCCCGCACTCTGAACACTTTACGGTCTTTTTGACCATGGCTAGCTCAGTTTACCGATGCCCACGTGTTAGAAAACTGTACTAAAATACACTGGTCTAAGCCAAAAAGAACCACAATAATAAATAAATACGCTACACTTCACAGCACCTGCGCATGCACGTGGTCGGTCTACGCGCAGGCCTCAGCCACGTGGTGGCTGGAGAAAAAAAAGACACAGTACAAAATACTAAAAAAAAACGTACACCGTACTAGACCTAATCAAGCTTTACGCTAGCGCCTTACGTTCTCATAACGCTACATACAGAGGCAAGCTGGAAACATGCAAAAACACTTATCTGTAGCTGTCATTCCGGAGCTCTCCAAAAACACGTCCGACCTCTACCACCACTTCCGTCCAACCATACAGGAGACGGTACCGCCATCTAGTGAACACTACAAGAACTAAACTAGAGGTGGCTACATACAGGGGACGGTACCGCCATCTAGTGAACACTGCAAGAACTAAACTAGAGGTGGCTACATACAGGCTACAGGGGACGCACAGCCCACGCCCTAAGGAGCTTCGCCCCTAAAAGCCCGTGCTCTGCTTGCGCGAGAGTTTGTGCCGCCTTTGCCAGACTTGCCGTACGCCCATTTTCCGTCGCGACCTCGTTGCGACTTCTCTGCTCGAATAAACGTCATCACATTTGGTGGAGGCTGCTGAGACCCCAAGCAGACCTGGAGCTTCGCTCTCGCAAGTTGTTCGAGAGACCACCACGAAACATGACTGACGCAGTCACCAACCAGCCCGTCCCAGCCCAGCCAGCACCATCAGCTGTCCCGTCTACCTGCCCCGGCGCTACTCGCCAGCGGGCCCACCAATCTTCAGCGGAAGTGGTGAGCAAGACGTCGAAGACTGGCTCTTCTTGTACGAACGCGTAAGCGCCAGCAACAAGTGAAACGACGACTCTAAGCTCGCCTACGTTATCTTTTACTTGGCAGACGTAGCTAAGTTTTGGTTTACCAACCACGAAACAGCCATCACCAACTGGTCCTCCTTTAAGACACTCGTGACTGAAGCGTTCGGCCGACCAGAGGTGCGCAAGCTCCGCGCTGACCAGCGCCTGTGCCACCGAGCCCAGCAACCTGGCGAGACGTTTACTAGTCACATAGAGGACGTGCTCGACCTCTGCAGGCGTGTGAATCCATCTATGCCCGAATAAGAGAAAATTCGGCAGATTATCGAGGGCATCGAGGATGGCGCATTCCAGATGTTGCTAGCGAAAAGCACGACCTCGGTGGCAATCCTCGTAAGCCTGTGCCAGAGCTTCGATGAATTACGCCGTCAGCGTTCCATCGCCCGACAGAGTGTCTCACCGCGGGGTTCGATCTCGGCTGTCGCACTCGCAAATGCCAACGTTCGCCAAGAAAGTCTGTCCAGCCAGATCAAAGACTTCATCAGGGAGGAAGTCGCCCGACAGCTCTCCCTGCTGCCGCATAGCGACGCGCCCACCGCAAGTCTGCCTTCGACACTGCAGCAGGTCATACGCACTGAAATTTGCGATGTCCTACCTAAAGTGCAGGCCCCTTACGCATGCACTTCAGCAGCATCTAATCTCTCAGCTGTCAGCTACGCACCACCTTCGCCATCTTCACCTCTCAGCTACGCAGCTGTGGTTGCGTGGCCCCCACCGCATACAGTATCCTTATCGGCTCCACCTCCTCCGGCAGCGCCTCCGGTTCACAGGCCCTCACCTCGCTTTTTCCGTCCATCTAATGAGTGGCGCACCCATGACAACCGTCCT
Organism: Rhipicephalus microplus; assembly: GCF_013339725.1. Taxonomy (NCBI): domain Eukaryota; kingdom Metazoa; phylum Arthropoda; class Arachnida; order Ixodida; family Ixodidae; genus Rhipicephalus; species Rhipicephalus microplus. The sequence goes on from NC_051170.1 coordinate 129,656,530, forward strand.
ATCTGCTTCGCGTGTGGCATCGCTGGCCACATTGCACGCTACTGCCGCCGTCGTCCCACACCTTCGTACGCCTCCTTTGGAACTCCTACCTATGCGTCGCAGCAGGCCACTACGTCTGCATACGAACAGAGGCACTCTGACTCGGATTGTCGCCCATCAACTTATCGTTTCCCATATCCTCGTCGCCGATCGCCATCTCCTATGCGTCGTAGACCACCTCCAGAGGAGGGAAACTAATCAGTGCAGTTACAGAGGCAAGAACTGCAACTTCTGCGCAATTATCAAGGCCTCCATTTTCGCCGCAAAATGTTGTTGATGTCAATGTTGAGGGAGTCGCCACACAAGCGTTAATTGATACTGGGGACGTCGTTTCTGGGATGAACGCAAACTTTTGTCGCAAACGGAAGAAAGTGACCACATCTCTCTGGGGCATCGTGCTGTCCACGGCTAGCGCGCAACGCATTCATCCCTCGGCTGTGTGTACGGCGCGCGTCGTCATCCAAGACGTTCTGTACATCGTCCAATTTTTTTACCATCTTGCTCTCATGACCTCATCCTGGGTTGGGATATCTTATGACGTCATGAAGCTATCATCAATTGTTGTCGTGCGGAAGTGTCCCTAGTGCCAAGTTGTGATTTTCCATCGCCCGACCATTCACCTCTGCTCTGCAAACTCATCGCTGACGACGACATCACCTTGCCTCCGGAAGCTTCAGTCCTTATTAGCCTTTCATGTGTGGCGCAACCTGACGCCACGGTGATGTTTACGCCATCTCCTGTTTTTACTGAACGCAAGGGCATCGTGCTCCCATTTGCCGTTCTTAAAATTGCGTCTGGTTTAACCGTAATGCTGGTTACCAACCACTGCAACTACCCCATTGGCTTATTCCGTGGTGAAACCTTAGGCTATCTACAACCTGTCGACCTTATAGATGATATTATTCTTCCCGACGAATCCCCATGTCACATTGCCGCAATCACTCATGCGTCTGAGCCATCAAGCTCGCCAGCCTTCGACAATGCTATTGACGCAGACCTTCCCCCCTCGCATCGCAGCCAACTTGTTGCTCTCCTTAACAAGTTTCGCTCTTCTTTCGACTTTTAGAAACCTGCTTTGAGCCGCACCACGACTGTCACTCATACTATTGACACCGGCTCACATTCGCCTCTGCGACAGCGTCCTTACCTCGTTTCTGCCGAAAAGCGCCGCGTTATTACGGAGCAAGTAGATGACATGCTTAAACGTGGAGTCATACAGCCTTCTCAAAGCGCTTGGTCGTCACCCGTGGTTCTGGTAAAGAAAAAAGATGGCACCGTTCGATTTTGCGTGGACTATCGCCGCCTAAACAAGTTTACAAAGAAAGATGTCTACCCACTACCACCAATAGACGATGCTCTTGACTGTTTACAAGGCGCCGAGTACTTTACATCCTTGGATCTGCGTTCTGGGTATTGGCAGGTGCCAATGGCTGAATGTGGTCGCCCTAAAACAGCCTTTGTAACGCCGGATGGCCTATATGAGTTCAAAGTCATACCATTTGGGCTCTGCGACGCGCCTGCGACGTTTGAGCGCATGATAGATACGATATTGCGTGCCCACAAGTGGAAAACTTTCTTGTGTTGCCTAGATGACATCGTAGTCTTTTCAGCTGATTTCCCGACACATCTTCGTCGTCTACACGAGATTCGGACGTGTCTAGCTTCTGCAGGCCTACAACTTAACACCAAGAAGTGCCACTTCGCTGCCCAAAAACTAACCATCTTGGGACACGTCATCACAAGAGACGGTGTTCTTCCGGATCCCGATAAGCTTCGAGCTGCCGCTGACTTCCCAATGCCCACATCACTGAAAGCCCTAAGAAGTTTCGTTGGTCTTTGCTCTTACTTTTGTCGCTTCGTGCGCAACTTCGCGTCCATCATCGCACCTCTGTCTAGTCTGCTTTCCAACAGCAAAGGTATATCTGCATGGTCACCTGCATGTGACGACGCATTTCGCCAGCTGCGCCGCCTGCTGACCTCACCACCTATTCTTCGCCATTACGACCCCACTGCTGGCACAGAAATTCACACTGATGCAAGTGGCGTTGGTCTTGGCGCAGTTTTGGCAAAACGGAAAGGCGCCCAAACCGAATACGTAGTCGCTTATGCAAGTCGCGCTCTTAAGAAGGCTGAATTGAATTACTCCGTGACAGAGAAGGAGTGTTTGGCCATAATCTGGGCGCTTACGAAGTTTCGCCCGTACCTTTACGGCCGTCCTTTCGACGTGGTCACAGACCACCACGCTCTATGTTGGCTGTCCACCTTGAAAGACCCGTTCGGACGTCTGGGGCGTTAGGCACTTCGATTGCAGGAATACGACATCCGTGTCGGATATCGTTCCGGTCGCAAGCATGCGGACGCCGATGCACTTTCCCGATCGCCATTAACACCAGATGTGGCTTCTCTGTCACCCCCTTTTACCACCTAGTCACCACTCGACACCACTGACATGCTTTCGAAGCAGCGTAAAGACCCATACCTTGCCTTGTTAGTCGACTACCTTACCGATCCGTCTGCTGTCCCTTCCACGAGAGCGCTACGCCGGCAAGCAGCCCACGTTTCCTTACGGGACAACATTCTGTACCGCCGCAACTACATGCCTGGTGGTCGGAAGTGGCTCCTTGTTGTCCCAACTCATATGCGCTCCGACATCTGCATGAATTTTCATGCAGATCCCCAAAGTGCTCACGCAGGTGTCTTGAAAACCTACGAAAGGCTGCGCCAACGATATTACTGGCGAGGAATGTATCGCTTTGTGCAGAAATACGTTCAGTCTTGCACCACTTGCCAACAGAACAAGACACCTCCGCGGCACCTTACTGGCATGTTACAGCCGCTCCCGTGCCCGGCTCGCCCATTCGACCACGTGGGTATTGACCTCTATGTCCCCCTCCCATATAGTAGCTCTGGAAACCGGTGGATTATTGTCGGAGTCGATCATCTGACACGCTTCGCTGAGACTGCAGCTCTACCGGCAGCGACCGCCTACGAAGTTTCACTCTTCATTCTCCGCAGCTTCATTCTACGCCATGGTGCTCCGCGGGAATTACTAGGTGATAGGGTTCGAGTGTTCCTGTCGGAGGTCATCCAAGCTATCCTCGCTGAATGCAACGTCATCCACCGGAAATCTACCGCATACCATCCACAGACAAATGGTCTCACTGAGTGGTTCAACCGCACACTTGGCGACATGCTGAGGATGTACACCTCCTCCGACCACACTAACTGGGACGCTGTATTGCCTTTTGTTACCTTCGCTTATAACACCGCGACGCAAGCGACTACCGGTTTTCCCCGTTCTTTCTATTGTACGGCCACGAACCTTCCCGCCCATTCGACACTATACTCCCGTACCGCCCTGATGCATCTGAGTGCTCCCCGCTTTCGGAAGTCGCCAGATACGCTGGAGACTGCCGTCAGTTGGCTCGGTCTCTGACAAATGAGGCTCAAGGTCTACAAAAGACTCGACACGACGACGCTCATTACATAGCTCCTACGTTTCGTGCTGGCTCCCTTGTGTGGCTTTGGGTGCCCCCGCACGTTCCTGGCCTGTCTTCTAAACTTCTGGCCCAGTACCATGGTCCGTACCGTTTCATTGACGCGACCTCCCCGGTGAATTACATCATCGAGCCATTAACACAATCACCAGATTTGCGCCGTCGAGGACGCGAGACCGTACACGTCGACCGTCTCAAGCCCTACTACGACCCCCTCATTGTGCCTTGTCCCTGAATCGCCAGGATGGCTACCCTTCACCCCGGGGTACTGTAGTGGAGCATACGCACCAACACGTATGCGCCTTCGGAAGATAACGAAAAGCCCGTGCTCTGCTTGCGCGAGAGTTTGTGCCGCCTTTGCCAGACTTGCCGTACGCCCATTTTCCGTCGCGACCTCGTTGCGACTTCTCTGCTCGAATAAACGTCATCACATTAGAAATAATTTTAGTTAATTTGACTGCTGCCTGGCACGATCAAATGACGTAGCTGTAGTCACCGATGTGATCAAACTCACTCTAGGCAGTCGTCCACTGCTAATAAAAAATGAGACTACAAGAGCACTCATGTATTTTCAACACATACATAAATACAATTTATTATTCAAGACTACCTCAAGTAGCAGGCTCTCTACTGGCAGAATCCACTGGTTCTAACTAATCTTTAAGAGTACCTCGTACAAAGAAGCTCTCTAATTCATTGTGTCTCCTTCGCACAGGCCATAAATCACAATCCTCTTCCTAAAGTTGACATAAACTGGACATTGAGTCGAACCAGGAGCATCAATAATACGAAGCATACAATGAAAAAACAAGCCTCCTAAATAATTGATCTGGTACATCAGCCGCTGCTACTGAGCAGCACCGAAAATCAATGCGCTGCTTCATTTATCGTATCCCGTTGCAGTCATACCGGCTACAGAGTGGCATGCGTGAAGCCCGCTTGTGCAATCGACATGCGCTGCACGTGATCTGAATTTGCTATGACAAATGACACCGTTGGGACGATTTGCGTTGGCGCTCGGCCGGGCTCTATTTCGTTTCCATGCAGATAATGTCATGGCGTGCACCTTACCATTGCGCCTATTGATCGAATTGATAAACGCGATGCGCCAATGGAAAAGACGCGAAGCGCACACTGTATATGTTTCAGCTATAACCACGGTAGTCCTTTCTTTACGCAAGGCGTCGTGATGATATCCCGGCTCTCCTTATAAATTTTCGTGCTTATCTTCGTCAATGCAAACCTACTGTTTGCAGTATGTGCCACGAAATGCTTAATATGTGTTTTTAGGGTTCAACCGCAGTTGTACAGAAGTAAATTATGATCGTGCTTCGGACATTCCTAACCTGTATTTATATGTAGGTGGTTAGGCGAAACCTATATAGTGTTTCTATATATAAGAAATCTACAGGGTATCAACTGCTACCATAGTGCTTCATAAAGAAAGCAACAGAATGCCAATCAAGAAGGGTGTAAGGCAGGGGGACACAATCTCCCCAATGCTATTTACCGCGTGCTTACAGGAGGTTTTCAGAAGTCTTGAATGGGAACAGTTAGGGATAAGAGTTAATGGAGAGTACCTTAGTAACCTGCGCTTCGCCGATGACATTGCATTGCTGAGTAACTCAGGGGACGAATTGCAACTCATGATTACAGAGTTAGACAAGGAGACAAGAAAGGCGGGTCTTAAAATTAATCTGCAGAAAACGAAAGTAATGTACAACAACCTCGGAAAAGAGCAGCGCTTCGAGGTAGGTAATAGTGCACTTCAAATTGTAAAGGACCATGTCTACTTAGGGCAGGTAATAACCGCAGAGCCGAACCACGAGATTGAAGTAACTAGAAGAATAAGAATGAAATGGAGCACATTTTGCAAGCACTCTCAAATTATGACGGGTAGATTGCCACTATCCATCAAGAGGAAGGTATATAACAGCTGTATCTTGCCGGTACTTAGCTACGGAGCAGAAACCTGGATTACAAAGAGGGTTCAGCTTAAATTGAGGACAACGCAGAGAGCTATGGAAAGAAAAATGGTAGGTGTAACCTTAAGAGACAAGAAGAGAGCAGAGTGGATTAGGGAACAAACGGGTGTTAAGGATGTCATAGTTGAAATCAAGAAGAGGAAATGGACATGGGCCTTGCATGTAGCGCGTAGACAGGATAACCGCTGGTCGTTAACGGTAACTAACTGGATTCCCAGAGAAGGCAAGCGGGTTAGGGGGAGACAGAAGGTTAGGTGGGAAGATGAGATTAAGAAGTTTGCGTGTATAAATTGGCAGCAGCAAGCCCAGGACCGGGTTAACTGGTGGAACATGGGAGAGGCCTTTGTCCTGCAGTGGACGTAGTCAGGCTGATGATGATGATGATGATGATGATGAGGAGGAGGAGGAGGAGGATGATGATGATACAGTGTTGAGCTTTAAGGTAGATGGTACACGAGGAATACGCAGACTATGTCAAACTCTACACGGATCTACCGACGACTGTTGGGAGATCTGCAGAAGCTGTCATTATCCCACCAAAGCCGAAAGATATAGGGCCACGGCAGGTTGGCCATATTGATATAGCAAAACCGCGACCATCGTGCCGTCAGCGACCATCGCGGCACGAGCACCAGGCCAGATCCAGCTTGCATGTGCCAAGCGCTCGTCTGCCTCATGCAACAAAAAAAAGAAGACAGTTGAAAGACGGTACCTGATTAACAAGGAGAAGCCAGATGTGATACTTCTACAGGAAACTAACGTTAAAGCTAAGTTATCCGGTTACAGGTCATTTCAGGATAGCGCTCCTCGGGACAAACCGGCCGTCGCGACGCTGGTCAAACGTAACCTAACCGTAACGCAGCATGAGATAAAGGTAAACGCGATACCGCACCTGTTGGTGGAGATAGTACCTCCAAAGAATCGAGACAATAGTCTTTTCATTCTTAATGTGTATAGTAGCCCTCGACTTAAGCACCGCTTCCGCGCGCTACTCAAGAAGGCGGCCGGCATCGCGGGGACCCGAGCGCTCCTCGTAGCGGGAGACTTTAACGCTCATCATTCCGCATGGGGCTACAAATACGAAAACCTGAAAGGCAAAAACCTATGGGAGGATGCTCTACTGGAGGGTCTCACTCTCATTACCGACCCCTCCGCGCCTACGCGACAAGGAAATAGTGTTTGTGCTGATACGTCACCAGATCTCGCGTTCGTTAAAAACATAACAAACGTATGCTGGACGAATACACAGGAGGATTTGGGCAGTGATCACACTATTGTAGAAATTCGTGCCAATGCGGGGCCGTGCAAAAAGAAAAGCAAGCTACTAAAACTTGTAGAGTGGGACAAGTTTAGGCAAAACAGGGAAAATAGGATTGACTCCTCGGAAATATCGAAGATATAGAAAAGTGGACATCAATGCTGAGGCAAGATGTCGCGGCAGCAACGCATGAGGTCCCTCCTGAAGCAAACCTCCAGGTCCTAGATAGTAAGCTTCTGCATATGTGGGAGGCTAAACGTAGCCTACAAGCCCGGTGGAAAGTACAACGACACAATAGGACTTTACGTAGGCGAATAGCTAAACTGAATAGAGACATCGAGGAATACGCTTTACAGCTTTGCAAGTCACAGTGGGAAGAGACGTGTAATAGCATGGATAGTCGGGTAGGGTTCACCAAGGCGTGGAATCTCCTCAGGTTCCTGCTGGATCCAGAGGAGACTAAAACAGCATATAGGCAAAATGTCAACAAGATAATCAACGTCTACAAAGGCACCCACGCAGAACTCTTGCATGAACTCAGGATGAGATACACTAATCCGACTAGACCCGTGCTCCACTCTGAATACAAAGGCACTGCGAACGAGTGCTTGGACAGACCTTTCAGCATTGCTGAAGTACGCGCGGTGCTGCACAGGCTCAACACGAAATCATCGCCCGGACCAGACGGGGTTACGAACAAAACGCTTCGGAATCTAGATGACACATCGATAGAGCACCTCACGGTTTTCCTTAACGAATGCTGGGAAAAGGGACGTATTCCCCGACAGTGGAAAACCGCCCGCATCGTTATGATACCCAAACCAGGAAAGCGCATACAGCTGGAAAATCTAAGGCCGATATCGCTGACGTCCTGCGTTGGTAAGGTCATGGAGCACGTGGTCCTCGCGAGACTAACAAACTTTCTCGAGGACCACGATCTGATTCCTCACACCATGCTGGGCTTCAGGAAGAGCCTCTCCACGCAGGACGCCATGCTACAACTCAAGCACCAGGTAATAGACAGCATGACCACTTCTACCAAAGCAATCTTAGGCCTAGATTTAAAGAAGGCGTTTGATAATGTCAAGCACTCGACTATACTTACCCGAATAATAGAACTAGGACTCGGTAAAAGGACGTACGACTACGTCCGTGATTTTCTAACGGACAGGACAGCGAGGATCACATTGGGAGAATTAGAGTCAGGAGAGATAGAGATGGGCAGCGCCGGCACTCCTCAGGGTTCGGTGATTTCGCCCTTGCTCTTTAACCTCGCACTCATAGGGTTACCAGCTAAATTAGAAGAGATTGACGGGCTCTCCCACAGTCTGTACGCAGACGACATTACTCTGTGGGTAACTCGGGGATGTGACGGCCAAATAGAACAGACGCTACAGCGAGCCATCGATACGGTTCAAAGATTCCTAGAGGACACGGGCCTCACCTGCTCGGCTGAGAAATCGGAGCTACTGGTTTACAGACCTACGCGCAGAGGTCGAAAGCCCAAATACAGCGAACAAAGCGCAAATCACGCAGAGGAAGCGATACAGCTAACGACCTCGGAAGGCCACGTCATTCCCAAAGTAGACGTTATACGCGTGTTAGGCTTGTATATTGCAGCCAATGGCCACAATGGCGAAACTGTTCGCAGGTTGGAACACGCGGTAAATCAGACAATCCGACTTCTAAAACGAATTACGAACCGACATAGTGGTATGAAAGAAGGGAACACTATTAGACTTGTGCAAGCCTTTGTCCTCAGTAGAATCACGTACGTTGCCTCTTACTTGAATTGGCACGTCGCCGAGAAGATAAAATTAGATTGCTTAATCAGGAAAGTGTATAAGCAAGCTTTATGCTTACCCATGAACACAAGCACAGTGAAATTATTAGAACTAGGCTTGCACAACACGCTTGACGAATTAATAGAAGCGCACAACGTAGCACAGTATGAACGACTTTCTAAGACTAAAACGGGCAGGTACATCCTCGAAAAACTGGGAATCCACTATCACACGCAGCAAGGCGAAAAAGCCGACATAACCGTGATGGTAAGGGAAAAGATAGTGATTCCGCCGTTGCCCAAAAATATGCACCCGGAACATCACACCGGCCGAAGAAACCAGAGAGCGCAGGACTTGCAGAGAAAATTCGGAAATTGCAAGGAAGCGGTATTCGTGGACGCGGCCAGATACGCGCGAAGGTGTGGTTACGTGGCCGCGGTGGTCGACGGTAAAGGGACATGCATGACGAGCGTTACGGTGCAAACGCCACTGACCGAGACGGCCGAGGAGGTGGCCATAGCACTCGCGGTGGCGACCACTGAGGCCGAAGTAGTAATTAGTGACTCGCAAGCAGCGATACGCAACTATGCGAACGGTCGTGTCTCCCGAGAGGCGCTGCGAATCCTAATGACTAACGAAGACAAAATTCGGGAAAAAAATGACACTTTCGTCATATGGACCCCCGCACACACACAAACCCCGCTGGCCGGCAACGAGGCGGCGCACGCGGCGGCTCGAGCACTCACGAACCGAGCCGTTGCGAACGCCGACGCCGCCTCGGACGAAGTTCCACGCGGGGGGGAGTGGGAGTGGGGGGACCGCATGACTAGTTACCACGAAATAACGCAGCACTATAAGCTAGAAAGGCGAAAGTACCCTCCGCCACACAACAGGTTAAATAAAAAACAGGCAGTGGCGTGGCGACAACTGCAAACATATACTTATCCGAATCCAGTTCTCTTTAGTCTCTGTTACCCTGATCTGTATTTAACAGAAAAATGCAAGGTTTGCGATGAAAGGGCGACACTTTCACATATACTATGGGAATGCTCGAGTTTAGATGAAAGCAACGATGAAAACCACGAAGAGGCAGTTTCGGACCGCAGGACACGCTGGGAGGGGGCTCTGCTCAGCTCCTCATTCGAACAACAACTGTGGGCCGTCCAGCGAGCCGAGGAAGCCGCCCGAGCCCAAGGGCTCGTGGCCGACGCCTAGGCCCGCCCCAAATCAACTTCGCTGGACTTCATAAATAAAGTTATTCTTCTTCTTGAAAGACGGCTCTAGAATTTGAGTGATTCAGACTTTGAAGAGCATAGTCACTTAGAGTTGTGGGCAAAGAGAGAGAGAGAGATATGGTATGAAGAAAGGCAAGGAGGTTAACCAGAAAGCAAGTGCCTGGTTTGCTACCCTGCACTGGGGAAGGGGAAATCGGGGACAGAAAAGTAAAAAGAATGAGAGCAAGAGAGCAAGAAGAAAGCGAAAACACACACACTAAAACGTCACAAACGTTCGAAGAGGCGGGTTGATCGCAAAACTTCAAGAGGGCCTTCGTCGCTTTTTGGCGTGAAGCTCGATCTTTCCGGTATTCCAAAATTAATTTTTCGAAATGCGGCTGGTCGTCGAGGCGTGCAAACACTGCTGACAGGGACTGTCTCTGACAGTTGTACTGAGGGCACTGACACAAAATATGTTCGACGGTTTTGTCAGAGCCGCAATGAACACACGCAGCACTGTCTGCCCATTCGATGCGGCAAGCAAAGGCGTTCGTAAAAAACACCCCAAGCCATATGGGACCGAGAACGGTTGTCTCTGATCTGGATAACTCAGATGGAATGGAAAGTCGTATGTATGCATCCAGACGGTAAAGACGGGTGTGTAGAAATCCGGGCGTGTTCCAGAGAGCCCTGGTGACATCGTGCGTGAGAGTATTAATCCTTGCTGCTGCGTCGCTTCTTGACAGTGGAATGGGATCCATCATGCGATTTTCGTGAGTGTTCTTTGCTGCTGCGTTGGCATGCTCATTATGAATGATTCCGCAGTGGCCTGCTAACCATTCAAAAGTTACATCATGTCCTTCCTGTAGTACTTGCTGTTACCATTGTCTTGTTTCCAGCACCAATTGGCCTTGCAGTCCACGACATAGTGCAGCTCGAATAAAATACAGAGCTGGTTTCGAATCGGTGAAAATGCATCGTTTGAGAGGTGCTTCTTGATCAATTCTGCGGAGTGCACAGCGGAGTGCTGCGAGCTCTGCGGGGTTCGATCTTGTTATGTGAGACGTTCAAAATCACTTGGTTTCGGCTTTTGCTGGTAAGATCACAGCTCCTGCAGATCCTTTAATATTTGTCGAACCATCCGTATAAAGTTTAACGTGGTGTTTGTATCCCTCGTGCAGCGTATGTAGAGTCCGCTGCTTCAAAGCTGGTGTCAAAAGATCCACCTTTTTGCGAATTCCTGGTACTGTCAAGCGTAGATTTGAATGGTCTAAACACCAAGGAAGTGTCAGGATACGTTACGGACGTGTGTGGCTTGCTGGAAGGCACTCATGGTAACTCAATACTGTCTTACAGAAGAAGGCACTTGGTTGGCCTTTTGGAAGCGAAGCGAGGCGGTGGGCAGGGGCGAGCGCCTAATATGCGCTCGAAGCACTTCTAGGGTAATGTGCACTGAGGCCGGATGATTTTTGGCGATTGCGATGGTCTCCGCGGTGGATGTATACACGAACACTGAGTACCTAATCCTTGGCGTTTTCGATTGTACGTATGCAACTTTTTCAGGTTTTGTCAAAACAGACAAGCTGTAGCGCAGGTACCCCAGGAACAACGTCCTATATAGCTGCAACGTTGCGTGTACTAACGCGCCCCACTTTTAAATGCGAAGCATTTCTTGGCGGACTTGGGCGACTTTGATCGTATCTATCTATCTATCTATCTATCTATCTATCTATCTATCTATCTATCTATCTATCTATCTATCTATCTATCTATCTATCTATCTATCTATCTATCTATCTATCTATCTATCTATCTATCTATCTATCTAAGACTTTTAGCTCTCCTGGTTGTTTCGGTAATGGTATCAATACCATTACCGAATATCATTACCATGTTTTGGTATGGTATAACATGACTGTATGACGAGCATATTTGACTAGTCATAACATAAATATTATGACTTGTATGTCATCAATGTCACAATTTACATTTCGTTGTCTTGCTGCTCTTGCGGTGGTTTCGTTCACATGACATCTTGCAAAATTGGTATGGTATGGCATGACTGCATGGCGAGCACAAGCGACAGACCCTAACGTGAGAATCATGACATGCGTGTTATATAACAACATGACTACATGCCACACTCATGATGCACTGGCAGCCGTTTCGCTAGCTTCACTTATACCAAATTTGGTATTAGGGGCCGTGAATAGATGACGAAGGTATGAGACTGGTGCGGAGATGATAAACATGAGATGCGTGTCATGTAACAACATGACTACTTGCTACACTCATGATGCGCTCGCAGCTGTTTCGCTAGCTTCACAAATACCAAATTCAGTATTACGTGACGCGAACGGACGAGATAGGTAAATGACACATCCAAACATAATGATCACGATATGTGTGTCATGTAACAACATGACTACATGCCACACTCATGATGCGCTCGTGGCCGTCTCACTAGCTTCACATATGCCAAATTTGGTATTACGTGACATCAATGGATGAAGAAGGTATGTGACTGGTGGAAATATGATAATCATGAGATGCGTCTCATGTGAGAACGTGACTACATGCCGCAGTCCAGGCGCCAATACACTTCGACGTGACCCAGCGCGTGTGCGTGCCAGCGTTCGTTTCGTCACGTCACGCCGGTGTTGCTGCGCCAGGCGCCGGTAGGTGCGCATCACGCTGCGTTGCTTTGACCACGGTGTAAGAAAAATAATTTTGGTGTGGACACCCTCCGCCTGCCGCGAAGGAGAGTGCGTCCATTGATTGATTGATTAACTGAAAACATGCGCCGGCCGCAGTTTCGTGGGGGGCGCTGCGACATGGGGGCTTAGAAAACCTATCGCGACGAGGCTAACGCGCGTTTTCCTGCATTTTTATAAGAGTCTTTGCATTTTTTAACCGTGCACGCTAGCAACTAGAGCAACAAAAGCATACTGCGTTTCTCGCGACCATGCTCGCGACCGAAAAATGCGCCGTGCGGCGAACGCCGGAATTGGCTGCACGGAGTTAGCGAAAAAATTCACACCGTATCTGCATATTGATTTGCAAATGTCGTCGAAAGACTATAATCTTGCGTGTGGAGAGAGAGAACGAAACATTTATTAGATGTTCTGAGCAAGAAAATCGGTGAATGGTGTTCTGGAGGCGCTGCGTTAGAGTGCCTCGAGCGTGCAGCGGAGGCGACCGAACGCATCAAATCACGTCACACGTGAGATATGAGCACCATCTAGCAGTTTTCTAGAAAAACGAAGCGCGTGGCTCTGAGACGAATGTGCGCGCCCGTCTCAGAGGTGATAGGGCGTATTACGCAAGGTGACGGGTAGGTACCACCATGCCCCCAAGCAAAGCATTGGAAGCACTTGACCATTCGTGCAATCGTTGCATGGTCAGCGCCGCGTGATAAGTGCTACGGTCCTTAAAATTACTTATGTATGCCTTTTCTAGTAAAAGACGCACATGCAAAATATATACGTGTTGGTATGGCGCCCCAGACATGCGCAAAACTTGCTTTTAAATGCGAAGCATTTCTTGGCGGACTTGGGCGACTTTGATCGTTCGTATCTATCTATCTATCTATCTATCTATCTATCTATCTATCTATCTATCTATCTATCTATCTATCTATCTATCTATCTATCTATCTATTTATCTATTTATCTATCTATCTATCTATCTATCTATCTATCTATCTATCTATCTATTTATCTGCCTACGACATCTAGCTTTCCTGGCCGTTCCGATAATGGTATCGGTACCATACTTGGTATGGCATAACATGACTGCATGAAAAACATATTTTACTAGTCATAGCATTAAAATCATGACATGAATGTCATGAATGTCATCATCTATATTTCATGGCCCTGCTGCTCTTGCGATGCTTTTGTTCACATGACATGTTGCAAAACTGGTATGGCATGGCATGATTGCATGGTGAACACAAGCGACAGATCCCAACATGAGAATCATGACATGCGTGTTATCTACATGCCACACTTATGATGCGATGGCAGCCGTTTCGCTAGCTTCACTTATACCAAATTTTGTATTACGGGCCGTGAATAGATGACGAAGGTATGAGACTGGTTCAGACATGATAAACATGAGATGCGTGTCATGTAACAACATGACTACATGCCAAAGCGAAGGCGCCAATACATTTCGACGTGACGCGGTGCCCGTGCTCGCTGGCATTCATTTCGTCGCATCACGCTGGCGTTGCCACGCCAGGCGCCGGTCCTGCCATATACTTGCAGGCTCGCGCCGCGCTGCGTTGCTTTGACGCATGCGCGTTTCAGCACGTCCGGCGTTTCTCCGTCACGAAAAGAGGGAGACGCAGTGATGTCTGGGTAACAAATCGGCACGAAATGCAGCATGTCGCATTTCGCGCCAGTTGCCGTCGGGCCGCGCCGATGGACGCTGGTCGTGCCTGGCGTCAGACTATAGAGTGATTAATTGATTGATTAAAACTTTATTTTTGCCCTGAGAAGACGCAGGGTAGACCCCGCACCACACGGCTAATCCCACGTAGGGACCGTCAAGCCCAGCTTGGCAGCCCGTTCACGGGCACTCTGTACGGCCAGGGTTTGATCCTTGAGTTCGGCGCTGCGTAAAAGCGCAGCCCACTTGTCCTCGCTGAGGGCAGGGCCGATGGCTTCACATTCCCACAACACATGATTGAATGTGGCTAAGAGTTCACAAGCGGGGAAATCCGCATTTTGATACCGTTCAGGGTAGATGGCATGAAGAACCGCATGGTTAGAATACGCACTGGCTTGCAATAGTCTTAGGGTGACTGCCTGCGCCCTGCACAAGGCCGGGTGTGGGAGAGGGAATACCCTTCTTGACAGATAGAAGTGCTTTGTTATTTCGTTGAACGTAAGTAAGGGCTCCCAGCGAGGCAGAGGGACTGTGGAGGCGGCGCGGTCAGTGAGTCCTCGCGCGGCCTCGTGTGCGCCCTCGTTCGGGTTATAGGTAGAGCCCTCAATCGAACACCCAGGTGAGTGGGAAACCAAGTGAGAGAATGGGGCGTGATACTCTTGACGCTTTGGAGAATGCGGAGGGCCTGAGGGGCTACCATCTCGGTTTCCTAGGCTTTGATAGCCGCCTTGGAGTCGCTGTATATTGACTCTGCTCGACTATCTAGCATAGCCAGCGTGATTGCAACGTGTTCGTCTATCACGGGCTTCGATGTGCGTACCGTGGCGGAGCAAGTGAGCCTGGAATTTGAGTCGACGATGAAAACAGCGAATGCCTCTTGTTGGACATATGGCGCAGCATCCACAAAGCTTGTATCAGTGGGGTTGGTACGGACGTGCTCGAGCAGAGCTCTACCCCTGGCCATATGCCGACCGACGTTGTGCGCATGGTGCATATTGCGGGGAATGGGTGCGATGCGCTGTTGAGACCTGATGTTTCTGGGAATCTGCATGGAATCGGGGCACTGGTAAATAGAGTTGAGACCCAAATCATCGAGTATCTTGCGGCCCGATTTGGTTCCCGAAGGCCTGAGCAGCTGTGAGCGCTCTTGCGCCTCGATTATCTCTTCGAGTGTATTGTGAACACCGAGCTTGAAAAGGTTTTCAGTGCGAGTGTTTACAGGCAAGCCAAGCGCGAGCTTGAAGACCTTTCTTATCAGAGAATCGAGCTTACTTCTCTCTGCAACATGCCAATTATACATGGCCGCCGAGTACGAAAGGTGGCAGAGCACAAACGCATGTATGATGCGGATGAGATTGTCTTCCTTGATTCCCCGGTGTCTGTTGGTGATCCTCCGGATGAGGCCGAGAGCACTTTCCGCCTTGGTAGTGATCTGTCTGGGGGCAGCTGCGTTAGCGCCATTGGACTGGATATACATTCCCAATATTCGGAGCGAACCCACTCTAGGCACTGGGGACCCGTCACCAGTAAAAAGCCGTATTTCACTTTGAGACGCAGGTTTCCACTCACGGTGGCCGCCACCTCGGGGTCTTTTCTTGTAGAGAAGAAGTTTAGATTTCGATAGGGAGCACCTGAGACCAGCGGGACGAAGGAAACATTCGGTCACGTCGATTGCGCGCTGCATGGCTTCCTCAACTTGACCATCGCTTCCGCCGGTGCACCAGATGGTTATATCATCTGCGTAGATGGTATGATTGATTCCTTGAATCTTCGCGAGTTCCTTGGAGAGCCCGATCATCACGAAGTTAAATAGTGTTGGTGAAATAACTGAGCCCTGAGGCGTGCCAGGTGAACTGAGGTTGATCTCTCCTGAGAAGTACCCTTCGATCTTGAGCTTGGTAAAAAAAGGATCGCACGAAGTCGTGGAGCCTCTTGCCCAGCCCTAGGCTGGCAATAGACTGGAGAATGAACTCGTGATAAACGTTGTCGAAAGCCTTCTCCAGGTCTAATTCGAGGATGGCTCTGGTATCTCCTGTGCTCCGGTCGATGATCTGATGCTTTATCAGCTTCATGGCATCCTGTACGTGTCGAGAGACCAGCTCTGAAACCAACCATATTGTGGGTGTACATGTCATTGTTCTCGAGGTGCACCTTGAGTCAGTTCAGAAGGGCGTGCTCTGCGACCTTACCGACACAGGAAGTTAAGAAAATCACTCTTAGATGATCTATTCCTGGTGCTTTACCAGGTTTCGGGATTAGAACTGTGTAGGCCATCTTCCACTGTGCGGGGACCTCCCCACTTCGCCACACCTAATTAATTTTTTCCGTAAGGAATTCGATGGAGTCATCATCAAGGTTCTTGAGCATCTTATTGGTTATGCCATCAGGGCCAGGGGCGGATTTGGCATTTAGGGAAAAGAGAGCCTGCCGTATCTCGGTCACAGTATAGTCCTGGTCCAACTACGGCACGTCGCACCCCGCGTAGTCCGGAAACTGTGTGGGTGCAGAGCTATCCGCGACTCGCAGATACCTGTCTATAAGCTTGTTGACGACCATTTCGTCCGGGGTGGAGTCAGTAGCAAGATGAATGACTCGCGCGAGGGATCACCTCTGGCTGGACCTGGTGCTGCCCTGATCGAGAATGTGTTTGAGAAGATCCCAGCCCTTCCCAGATCTGAGCTGACCCTCGATGCTCTCGCAGAGCTCGCGCCATAGTTGTTTACACAAGGTTTTGCAGTGCTCCTCGATCGCCCTGTTAACCTCGGAAACCTTCTTGCGGAGCCTCCTGTTATGCTTCTGTCGCTTCCACCTCGTGAGTAGGGTTTGCTTGGCTTCTAGTAGGTGTGCCAACCTGCTGTCCATGTTTTCAACATTGAGTTCAGTGACGACCTTCTTGGTCGCTGCCGTGGCGTCATCTCTGATTCTTTTGTACCATCCTTCAAAGTCTGTCCCAGCCGTCGGTGCTCTCTCAGCTCTGACTTCGC
Organism: Rhipicephalus microplus; assembly: GCF_013339725.1. Lineage (NCBI taxonomy): Eukaryota > Metazoa > Arthropoda > Arachnida > Ixodida > Ixodidae > Rhipicephalus > Rhipicephalus microplus. Next base: position 129,673,686 of record NC_051170.1, read on the forward strand.
GAAAAACGTTCCACTCGACCACATTGAATTTTTTCGTCCTAAAGCGGGCAATCGCGAAGGATACCTCGATGACGTAGTGGTCACTTCCGAGGTCTAGAGCCGTGTTGACCCACTTGACCCCACCTCTATTCTTCACAAAAGTAAGGTCCGGGGTGGCATCCCGACATGTGGAGTTACCTCTCCTAGTGTGGAAATCCTTGTTAGTGATAAGCGTCAAGTCGGCTTCTGTCACAGTCTGCCATAGCTCGCGTCCCTTGGGAGTATCATACATGTATCCCCACACGCTGTGTGGAGCGTTGAAATCCCCTACGACGACAAGGGGTAACTATTGGCCATGCTCACAGCCCTTTTGAGAAGAGAGTTTGCTCTCGCCCTGCGATAACTGGGACTGCAGTATACGTTGAGAATAAAAAGGCTATTTCTTCGAAGACCCTTCTTGGGTGAGTTCATTATAATTTCAGTCATTACTTACTCAATGCCATCGGCAACTGCACCGAGGTCACGCGATAGGCAATTGTACATTTTGCTGATAAGTGTGACAACTCCCCTACCTCCTGAATGTAATGACGCTACTAGGTAACCCTGGAGTTTGATGGGGGTGCCAGACGCAACTTCCTGAACAGCGATGATTTGGGGCTTAACATCGAGAGCTCTTAAGTATTGCTGTAGAATGGGCTTTTTGTGAGTAAACCCGCCACAGTTCCATTGCCAGATTCTGAAGTTTTCGTCCACACTATCCATGTTTAGGCTGAGGGGGTGGTTGAGCAGCTATAGCAGCCCGGAGGATCGCGCCCTCAGTCGGTGGCGCTAGTACATTGCGTTGTGCTGGGACCTGAAAAGGATTCGGACAGGGGTCTTTCCTCGCATCGACCTCTTCTAACTTGCTTATGCGTTCACTCAGTGCTCCTAATCCCATGTTGGGGTGCGCCACGGCTTCTTGAATTTTCGCTAAGGTAGCCTGCATGTTGACGAAGGAAACCTTGAGTTCCGACAGTAAATTTAGCGCCTCTTCTTTTTGTGTGTTCTCAACCGCTCGGCGCTTGGTTCCGCTAGGCCTGTGAAATGCCTCAGGGCGACCGTGGTTGGGGCGGGCTGCGCCGAAGGGGGCGAGGACGCGAGCTTTCTAATCTCCGCCATCTCCGCAGCTAGCCTGCTCATTTCTTGCTTAAGCTGCGCGTTTTCTTTTCTCAGCTGCTCGTTAGCTCATCGCATCTTCGTCGAGCTCACTCGTGTCAGGAGAACCGCGATTCGATTCGTCGCCTCTAGGAGACTCACGTCTTCCTCGGGCCTTGTCGGCCCAGGATAGCGTCGGCCTCTTCCTGTTACAGATGGTGGGCGTGCGGGAGCGGCACCTGGTCAGCCCCGACGAAACATGACCCGGCCTTGAGGAGGAGCGAGGCTGAGAAGTGGAATTTCCCCAGGCACGTTATGTGGACCTGGAGCGCGAGCCGGAACATCCCTTGGAGGCACCATGGCGCTTGGATCTGGAGCGGCCTCCAGAGCGTTCCTGGAACGGGGGTTTCCTCTGTGCTGAGTATCTGTGGTGGGTGACGAAGACTGGAACTCGTCCGCAGTGTCGAGGTGACGTTGCGGTGACGGTGACGCAGCACCAGCCATTCTGGCACGCTCACTGCGACGATGGCGCAAAATGTACGGGATCTTGAACCTTTGAGCACAGTCTTTGCTAGCCGTGAGATGCTGGCCACCACAGAGTTTGCACTTGTGAGTACACACATGTTGCTTGTCGGGGCTTGCGGCACCACAGCCTCGGCAAATCGTGTCACCGGGAGTGGGGCACACGTCAGCGCGATGACCAAGACGGTCGCACGCATAACACACGTCGATTTGCTAGCGGTAGAGTGAGCACTGCATCAGCACTGGTCCATACCTGACAAAGTTCGGTACACGATACCCGTCGAAAGCGATGATGACCGTGCCAGCTTGGGCTATTCTCTTGGCTGCTAAGGCGAGTGGATTATTTGTGTTGACAATCTTCGCATCGATGACGTCAGGGCCGTCTTGAAGTGGGACGTTGCGAATCACCCCTTTGCAAATGGACTGTGGGGCAGTCTCATAGGCACTTATCTCGTGCACCTTGCCCAAAATGAGTATTTGCTTCATCCGAACGTATGGGTCTGCGTTTTCGCGCTTGGGAGTACTGGCAACCAAAATATTTTGCTGCAGATTCGGGCATAGAGTATCCTGGCACAAATCTTCCTGGCTTATGCCAGCGGCAACTAGTATTGCGTCTGCCACCGTAGCTGCGCCAATTTTCAAGATATTGAGTCCACCTCTCGGCTGGATCACAATCTTGATGTCATCGTGAGGAAGGGAGGGCATCTTTCCCGCCCGTATTACTTTGAACTTCAGTGCAGCGCAACTCGATTTGCCGCGGCGTGCACCCTGCTGCAACGATGGCGCGTTAGAGTCAGCAGTGCGTGTTTTGGTGCCAGCTCTTCTGGTCCCAGCGGACTGCCAACCTTTATCTTGAGTAAACTCTTCTTCTGGAATATCTTCTCCGTGCACTTCATACTCCATCGTGAGCAAATAATTCCGCGCACCAGGCCTCCGAAAAGTCGGCCGCTGGCGAGAACAAGCCCAGCAAAAGCGCGGTCTCCCTGCCACTCGTTAGGGTTAAAGAGGGCACCACTCCACAGGAAAAGAAATTGTTCCTAACTTGACAAAACCTCACTCACTGTGGTCCAATATGGTATTGGTAGGATCCCGATGACTTCTCGAAACCGATGCGAGCAACAGTTCATAAACACTTGAAGAAAAAACTCTAGAAACACAGATTTAGATTCGCGTCCACAGGAGCTGTACGAACGCAGCCTCCCATTCCGCGTCGCTAACCTAGACTATATTATGTGGGGGTGTACTCGAAACCCACCACCCAATTCTCTACACATTAATAGTAAAAAGCAATGGGAGGCTGCTATGTGCAGCTCAGCGCCCGAGGTCCAGGACCAGATCTTGGATTGGGCCAAGAGGGTAGTGGAGACCTACGCTGGGTAGGCTTCTCTGACACTCCACCACCGCGCCTTTCCCTCTTGGGATGAATAAAATTTTTCTCCTCCTCCTCCGTGTCTCTCCATTAGGCTATAGAGTGCTCGCGTTTTGCTAACGTAGCATCGCTGTGCCCAGCCTGCACTCGCGTCAGCGTTACGTTGTAGTATATTGTGCCCTTCATGATGCACTCGAGGCCGTTTCGCTAGCTCCACATATAACGAATTTTGTGTTCCGTGACGTCAATGGATGACGAAGGTAGATGACTGGTGCAAATATGATAATAATGAGATGCGTGTCATGTAAGCAGATGACAACACACCACGCTCACAGCGGGCTTGCGGCCGTTTCACATTTACAAAATTCGGCATTGCATGACGTGAATAGATGAAGAAGGTAAATGACACGTTGAAACATGTTAATCATGACACGGAAGTCGCGTACGGCATAATTTGCTTCCACCTGGTAACGTTGTGGTGATTTAAAAGTAGCGTATCAACCTTCCTCATTCGTGCTTCGCATGTCATTGGCTTCCACTGTACGTAGGTTTGCCGACTTTTTTCCTCCGAGGAAGTTGAAAAGTTGGGAGATGGCTGTTAGGCGCTTTTTCAGAGTGGCCACATGGGGACTCTAGCAGAGATTTCGATCAATGGTGACTACCAAGAACCTGTGTGTGCTGGTGTAGCAAACAATTTGTCCATTGATGGTGATGGGATATGACCTCTTTGCCTTCCGCGTGAACGCAACCAGCGCCGATTTGTCTGGAGAAATCTCCAGGCTTTGTTTTCTAAGGTGCGCCGAAACAGAGTTCGCAGCTTTCTGTAGTTTCACACATATCTGCGGACGTGTTACATCAGATGTCCAAACACCAATATTGTCCGCGTAGATAGATATCTGCACAGGCTCTAGTATAGTTTCCACGAGGCCGATTATGACAAGACTGAATAGTCTGGGGCTCAATACACCACCTTGGGGAACACCAAGGTGTATGTAATGCTCATATTGCATGGGCACGACACTTTTCTCGGCACATGCTAACCCTTATCCATGTACCAGGTGCTGCTCGGATTTCTCGCTGTCGCGGCGAATATCACCGGGGCGGTGGAACACGGCGTCACCGAATCTTGGCCAGGACCTATCGCAACTGATCTGCAGTCCTCGGATCGTGCTTTCCATGGATCACGGGATGATTTGCTGCAACCTGCGTGCGATCTCCGGCACACCGAGACCAATTCTGCGCATCGTGAAACGTTTCCGTTTCCGCTGCGTAGTGGCAATAAAAAGGGTCAACCTGGCCTGCAACAACTGGGGCACGACACTTTTCTCGGCCCATGCTCACCCTTATCTATGTACCAGGTTAGTTGCCTAGGTGGAACTAAATGTTATCGCTCCAACAATCCTATGTTTTTAAGAGTGTCGTGCCACATTAACAAGCGACAACTTTTATGTTGTCTTAATCATGTGAGCGTGTGTTTTATTGATGCTGTGCTCTTTTTGCTTTGCGATGGATGCTTGATGCTTTCTCAATTTTTGATACTTTTATCTGGAGAGGTATAGTTAAATCCAGGACCCATGAGTGCGGCAGAGCGTGAGCAAATAACGAACATCGAGAGGATCCTTCTAGAAATGCAAACGGGCCAGGAAACTGTGCTTGCGAAGTTAACAGAAATTACAACTGAACAAAGTGAACTGGAATCTAAACTAGTGAATTTAATACCGAAAACAAACCTTGTGGAAAGTCGCATCACTCGTGCGGAAAAAATTGAAGACAAATTATTGGCGAAAGTGGACGAGTTAGAGAATAGAACCCGTAGACAGAATTTGGTTTTTTTTTTGGTGTGCCTGATACGGAAAGAAATGAGACCTGGGAAACGTCAGAAAACCTAATTAAAGGAATATGCAAGGATGCAATGAAACTCGACGACATATCAATTGAGCGGCCTCACCGCATAGGGGCTTTTAAGGAAACCAAGAACCGACCCATTGTAGTGTGCTTTTCGCAGTGGAAGGCTAGAGAAACTGTCTTTAAAAATGCTTTCAAGCTAAAGGGTACTTCGTACAGTATTTCCGAGGATTTCAGCCAGGCCGTGCAGGAAAAAAGGCGACAGCTGTGGAACTATGCGAAAGATAAAAGAGAATGCAAAGAAAACCATGTACGTCTGAGTTATGGTAAACTGATTATCAATGGGCAAGCTTTTGTCTGGGATAGCGACACGCAGATGGCGGTTCCAGTGAGGGCGCATGCGCAACTGGATAGAGACAAATGACCTACTCTAAATTCTGTTTCCCTCAACGAAAATACAGAGGGTTGCTCACTGCCTGAACGACTTTCTGTTCTGCTAGTAAATTGTCGCAGCATAAAAAATAAAGTCGATAGCTTCATGTCCTTGATAGCTACCACTAAGCCCAAAATTGTAATGGGCACTGAATCATGGTTGGACGACTGTGTGTGTGATGTGGAAACCTTTCCGCCAGGTTTTACTGTCTATCGGGAAGATAGACATGGGCATGGCGGGGGAGTGTTTCTTGTAATATCAAATACATTGCCAAGCACTGAACTTTTTTTTTTTTGAAAACGACTCGGAATCTGTCTGGTGCCTCGTGAATTTACCCAAGGGAAACAATGTCGAGTTCGGGACATTCTATCGCCCACCGGGCAGAAGCGAGTCGTTCAGTTTACTGTCTGATGTGCTATCTGTTATGCCTAACAGCGTATTTCTTGGGGGAGATTTTAACTTGATGAAATTTAGATGGAGTGCTGGATGTGGTATTGGTGACGGTTCCCGTATCTACTTAGAGTTTGAAGAATTGCTCGGATTGTATGACTTACAAAAGTACGTGCTGGAACCTACACGAGAAAACTCAATCTTAGACTTGGTGTTTTGCAATGAACAAAACTTAGTATCAGGGATTACTGTGTGCGCAGGTATTAGCGACCACAGGGCTGTTGTCGGGGAGCTTAGCGTACAGCGTGTACGGACATCTCAGGCTCCACTAAGAAAAGTGTTCAGCTATGACAGAGGAGATTATGTTGCTATTAGAACTGAACTAGAAAATTTCTTTCCTACTTTCCAGCATATGTCAAAAGCACGCTGTCCGTTGGCTCTGTGCTCATTATTTCGTCACAAAATGCTTAGATTGGTTGAAAGTCATGTTCCATGTAGGTAATTGCGTAAAAAGAAAACGCATAAACCTTAGTTTAACGCAGAAATACGCAAACTTGTCAGAAAAGCTAGACGCGCCTATAAAATATTTTCTGCTAATCCTAGTTCGGTAAACCACAATCACTTGGATGAAATGAACATTTTATTGAAAGTAACAATTAAATCTGCTAAAGATTCTTTCTTTGTTAAGTTAGGCAAAGACTTAAAAGAAAACCCGAAGGCATTCTGGAAGTATTTAAAACAGAAACAAAAAGAAGATATATTGATACCAGCCTTAACTGTCGACGACAAAGCCGTGACGTCAGACTACCAGAGGGCAGAATGTTTTAATCAATATTTTAAATCAGTTTTTTAGCATGAAACTGACGAGCAGGCATCGCTTCTAAACAATGCCGCCCAGAGCAATACTATGCCAGACATTCAAATCTATGTCAGTGGCGTCGATTCATTATTACGCCGCTTAGATGCAGCAAAAGCCATTGGACCTGATGGACGGTCCCCAGTAGTTCTCAAAGAGTGTCATGACGTTACTGCTCCATATTTAAGTATCATCTATGAACTCTCCCTCGAAACTGGTCTTATTCCCCAAGATTGGAAGACAGCAAATGCTACACCCGTTTTCAAATCTGGAGATAAAAAACTCAGAGAAAATTACAGACCGATCTCATTAACATCGGTATGTTGCAAAATATTTGAACACATTTTACATACCAATATACTTAAATTCCTTGATTCCGACGCTTTCTTTACTCCCTCCCAGCACGGTTTTCGAAAAGGTTATTCCTGCAACACACAACTAATAGAATTTCAGCATTTCGTATCCAAAGCTATTGATAACAATAGTCGTGTAGACGCGGTTTTTATAGATTTCCAAAAAGCATTTGACACTGTGTTCCATAAGCTCTTGGATGTAAGGCTTGCAGCATTGGGCATAAATAAAAAGGTTCAAAAGTGGATTACTAATTATTTGAATGGTATAACCCAGTCCGTTGTCTTAAATAATGTCAAATCTTCATCCATAGCAGTAACTTCGGGCGTTCCCCAAGGGAGCGTTTTAGGACCCTTACTGTTTCTAATCCACATAAACAACATAGTTGAAAACATTACATCACCCATAAAATTATTTGCTGACGACTGCGTCATATACAGAGAAATCACGACTGAACCTGATACTTGCGTTTTCCAAACCGACCTTGATCACATAGCGGACTGGTGTAAAGAATGAAAAATGAATTTAAACATTAAAAAGTGTTGCAGTGTAAGCTTCTCAAGGAAAATATCCAAATCATTTCATCAATATAACATCTATGGCGTACTTATTAACACACACTGCGATTATAAGTATCTCGGTGTTCATTTTACTGAATCGTTTACATGGAACAAACACATTGACACGGCCATAGCAAAAGCTAGTAGGATGTTATACTTTATTCGAAGGAATTTCAAACAGGTGACACGCGAAATCAAGGAAACTTTATATTTTGTGCAGGTCAGGTTCATACTTGAATATGCATGCGTAGTATGGGACCCCCACCAAGACTATCTTATAAATAAAATAGAAAAACTTCAGAACCAAGCGGCAAGGTTTGTTTTAAATAATTATGGCCCCTACGCCAGCGTTTCACAAATGAAGGCCACTTTGGGATGGGATCTGCTACGTGTATGTACACAGAAACTACGGCTTAAACTGTTGCACCAGATATATTACTCTAACACAGGAATCAATCACCATAGCTACCTTGTTCAACCCCCCTACACATCCACTCGCTGTGACAATAGCAAAAAGATATCTACCTTCAAATGCAGATCCAGTACTTTTTTTCCACTCATTCTTTCCAAAAACAATAAGAGAGTGGAACAGCTTAAGTGACGACTTGGTTAATATAACAAATAATGATTTATTTTTTTCTATGCTGTGAAGTTCTTCTTGCATTATGTATGGTCTGTGTGTATGAAAATGTGTTTTGTGATGCATTATTGTGTTCTGATAAATGAGGCGGTGGTTCTTTTTTATTTTTATTTTTATGTATTTTGCTACGAATTCCTTTGTAATGACTGTTTTTTTTGTTCCCCCCCTACGTAATGCCTATAGGGCGATGTAGGTACTCTGTAAATAAATAATAAATAAATAAATATGTCGGCCCATCATCGATTTTCATAAACAATGATCTCATATAAAGATAGCGGCAGATCCAGCGGTACACTCGCCCACCCAAGGCAACGGACTCGAGGGCATCAAGTACGGATTCATGGGAGACATCGTTATAAGCTCCTTTGACATCCAAAAATATTGCTACAGATATTCGTCAGCTCATTTTTTGGTGTAGTGCGTATGTCACGAGAATAATGACGTTGTCAATGGAGCTATGAAGATGACAAAAGCCGGCCATGACATCTGGATAGACTCTGTATTGTTATAATAACCACTCGAGTCTGGCAAGAACCATTCACTCCAGCAGATTGCCCACGCAACTAGCCAGCGCTATTGGTCGGTATGACGTCAGCTGTAGAGGTGATTTTCCAGGTTTGAGAATTGGAACCAAACAGCTTGCTTTCAATTCTCTTGGAAGAGCTACAGCTTGCCAAGACTCATTAAACTCGTTCAGTAAGGCACTACATACGCGATCACCGAGGTGGCACGATTGGCGGTATGATATACCATCTGGCCCGGGCGACGACGATCGATTACAAGAAGCAAGAGCTGCGTCCAGATCTTCTATCGAAAAAGGCAGGTCCATGCATGGATCAAGGGAGTTAGTACGGGAGCAGCAGTAAGGACCCCTGTGCAATGTGATGGGCCTGCAATCTTGCGAGAAAAATCTTCCGCTATCTCGATATTCTTTCTACGTTGGAAAAGTGCCAGAGCGTTAAACGGAAAACGTTGTTCGGGAAATGTGCGTAGGCCTCGCATGGTTCGCCATATTTGAGAGAGTGGTTTGCGAGGGTCTAGAGAATCACAAAACCTTGCCCATCGTTGAAACACCAGTTTATTCATGCGGAGCTGGGTCTTCTTTTGCATGCGCCTTGATATGCGTAAATCTTCAATGAACTTCGTGCGCCGATACCTGCGCTTTGCACGCCGATGAATCGCGTGAAGTCGCTCTATCTCTACGTTCATTTCCGAGGGTCTTGAAGAGCACGTCAGCACACACATCGTGCTCTGCGCTGCTTCTTTAATCGCTTGCTCAAAGCCAGAAGATAAGCCTTTTGCACATGCGTCTTCTATGTTGGTTGTGAATGCAGACAAATCAATCATCTGGATGGTTTTCGACGGTTGACCACTGCAGAAGCCATTGATGTTGAGTTAACTTGGGATGTGGTAGCTACCTTACGTCTCAATGTCTAAAAACCACTTGATGCTTGTGCAGAAGCGACGGGACACAAACGTCAAGTCTAATCATCTGATGTACGTGGACCCTCGTAGAAATGTAGGACTGCCATCATTGAGTAAACAAAGTTCATGAGCCGACACAAATTAAGCCAGTTTCCCACCTGTGGCATTGACTTTTGAGCTTCCCCAGATAGGGGGATGGGCATTGAAGTCTCATGTAATTGTCCATGGGCTCGATACACGCGCAAGTATATCATCCAGTCTTTTTCGATCAAAATTAGCTGAAAGAGATAAATAAACACACACTAATATGAAGGTGAGGGATTTTTGCCTCACAGTCAGGCAAACATACTGCTTTTTGTCATGGGGGGGGGGCACAGAATGAATAATGTAAGCTCACGACGAATGTACACAAGGAGCTTGCTGCTTTCGTTGCAGGTTCGGGACGGAATTGATACGTATCCTAATAGCCTGATTGTCTTTGTTATGTTTGGTTCACAAATCACGATGATTGGGAAACGGTTCAAGAACACGTATTGACGAAAATCGGAAATCCATGATCTGAGTCCCCTTGCGTTCCACTGAACAACTGATGCTTCTCTGACCTCTTTGCAGCACGATTGTTGATCTCCTGCCATGGTTCTACGCGAGAGCGGCGAGGACTGGGCTCAACGCGTCCAGCACCTGTACGCCACTTCGAGCAGTTGGAGTTCCCAGGCTTCTCGGTAGGCCTGCAATGACAGTGACCAGGGATTGTAGCATCGGGAAAATCTGTCGATCGGCCATCGACACATCCTCTACGGAAGTAGGCTCAGAGGAAGCTGTAGGGCGGGGAGGCCTGAGAGGGGGCTCCTTGGCTGGCTGCGTACGAGGAAGTGTAAGACAGTCATCCGCAGCTATGGGCTTGTCTACCTCGTTTCGCTTCGTGCTTACTATTTTACGAATGTTGGAATAAGTTACGTGCGACACCTTGTATTGCACAACTTCTACGACAACTGCGTCGGTGCCGTACCCTTTCAGCAGCCTCTCTGCGATGAATTGTCTCTGACCATTTGTTTGATGATGGCAATTTCTTTCTTTATCCGCACTCCTCAAGCTTGGTGTACATAACACGCTAGAAGAGATCGCCGAAGCTCAGGAACGTGTGCAATTGACCCGACTCACTACCACCAAGGCGGGCCGCCATATTCTGCGCGAGCTCGGCTTCTTCTCTTCGAGGGCCAGGCACCCCCCAGAGTTGACTCTAATTCCCCGTGAAATCCGCGACCTTATCACGATCGCTCCCATACCACGAAATGTACACCCCGAATACAACAGAGGCAGGCGCCTTGCGCGGGCGACCGCCATTCTCAAGCGCATAGACATGGAAGCGGACAACGTCTCGTTCGTGGACGCCACTGCCTATCGCAACAACCAAGCCTTCGCCGCGGTCGCGGTATCATCCGCGCAGCAGACTCTTAACTCAGCCACAATCCTCACCCGAAACCCCGAAGTAGCGGAGCAAGTAGCTATAGCTATAGCTATGCTCGACAGCAAACGGGAATTCATCTACAGCGACTCCAGGCCGGCCATCAAAGCCTTCGAACGCGGAGCCATCTCTGACCAGGCGTTACGTATCCTGCGCAATGCGGACCCAAGTGCCCTGAAGCACCACACTGTCATCTGGTTCCCCGCCCATCTCGGCCAGGTGCCGGGTGCCCTATCCAACCTCAACGAGATCACCCATGATGCAGCGTGCGCACTTACCGACCGCACTGCCACAGGGCAACCTCATCTTGCTGGGTTGGATACCAATCAGGATGCACCAATTACGTACAATGAAATTACAAAGCACTTTTACTTGGAATGCCGCATTTTTCCACCCCCACATCCGAAACTTAACCGACCGCAGGCATTAACCTTACGCCTATTACAGACACACACGTACCCAAACCTTGCCACGCTTCACGTTTATTATCCCGATGCATACCCCAGCGACACATGCCCATCATGTGGACACACAGCGACACTCGAACACATGCTCTGGGAGTGTAGAACAACTCCTCCCGACTCTACCTCAAGCAAGTGGGAGAGGTCCCTCAGGAGCTCACTTCTCGCCGACCAGCAATGGGCCGTCCAGCAGGCCCACGAAGCGGCCGCCAGGTACTCCCTGTCGGTCCCTACGTGGGAGACGCCCGCTACGCGCTAAGCGCGTCCTGCAGGACCGAAATAAAGTTTTTCATTCCATTCCATTCCGCGGGCAATTCTTGGAGGCAGCATCATGTGAACCATCACAGTTTCCGCACTTGAGACTTGTTGCCCGACATGCGTCTGCAGTGTATGGCTCAGCGCATCATGGGAATACTGTGGTGTTCGTGTATATACCCTTGACATGTCCGATTTCCATGTATTTATGGCACTGAAAAGTTTTAGGAACAAATGGCCAAAGAGGATGTTGCAAATGTCCCACCTTGACATGTGACGGAACATAATCTCCCTTGAACATTTTCTTTACACAGCGATTGTTTCCGAGGCGAAGTACATTCGTGATGACAACTTCCTCGTACGCTGGTTTTCTTAGGAATTGGAAGATCCGAGTTCGCGATGGCCAAATCAATGTCATAGATTACTGCCGCCATGCCGGCACCATCCACATGAATTATCGGTCGTAATTTGATGTTTGCGAACTCCGATAAACGGCGTAGCTTGTGTAAGGCACTGGAAGTCATCGTGTCTACAGCAAGAATATTGCTGTAGACCGTTTCAACCTACTTGCGTAGGTTGAAACGGATATCTTTAATTTCGTTTGGCGCAAACCCCCTCAAAGTACATAGAGAGATCTTGCCTGTTTACTGCTCGAAGGCTGATGGAGGGGTCCTCGGGCGCGAACAAGATGATGTGCGGCCAGTGTTGTTCTTTTGACTTCCCAGTTAACGTCCCCGCTGATGAAGATGGCGTGACGCTTCTTCGTTTGGCCTTCTTGCTTCTCACGGTCTCGAAGCTGTCATCCGACGTGTATTCGCCAGAGGCTGAGTGCAGTTCCGTGTCCTCGCTGGCACTCAAACAGGTGCTTGGTTTCCGTGACAGGCTTGCGTAAGTTTATCTCTGGTCGGTCAGCGCCGCAGGATTCGCGTTCATAGCCATTGGGCAGTGGCCATCAGTAATTCTGGGCAAGGCGCGCTGATTTAACGAATAGCTCGCCATGGTAGACCTCTGTCTGGTTGGGCTGGTAGAGACTCCGCGTCTGTCGACTTTGGATGGGGAGCAGGGTCTCCCGGAAAAAGCGAAAACTTGATAAAATATTTACGAGCAGAAAGCAGAAGCGTTCATGAAGAGACACTAATAAATACGTTTGTTTTATTAGTCTGTGTGCTTCAGCAACGCTGCAATACCTTTACAAGGTCTCGTAGGACTACGTCAACTGCTGTGGTGCTTGCGGCACTCTGGAATGCACTTCGAAAGATTGAACTAGAGTCCTCACAATAATGGAGCATATTTACATACTCGAAGTTAGCCATGCAGCCTCTGCTATCAGCTCTGCGCCGTGATGCATACGACCAACTTGTGCGGGAAATCAGAAACACCTATCAGGACTTAAAAAGAAAAAAAAGGTATGCATTACTGGTCAGCGGCTTCTAGGTCGCTGTGTCATTGACAGTAATGAGCATGCCACCTTCCACATAACATTTCTCTCTCAATCTCTCTCTTAGCAGAGGGCCTGCAATATTCGATTTCATCTAAATCTATAGGTGGTGTAAAATGTCATCATGTAGATATGAATGTCATATGTATACATTTATAGATGGGGAAGAATGATCTTTTCATGATGTCATTTCATGTCGTTAAACGTAGGGTCGCAAGAGCACGCAGTGAAGGCCTTATTGAACTTTTTGCGTGGTAGTGGCCTACTGAATATGCTATAGCACCCCAGCTCACTTTTTTTCCTTTCTCTTTCGAGCGTTTATTTCACTCTTCAATTTTTTTCCTATCTTTATTCCCCATTCTCCCTTCCTTCAGTGGAGGGTCACAAACCGGATGCTCCAATTTATGGTTAAACTCTCTGCCTTTCTCTCATTTTATTCTCCCTCTCTCTATGTACTACCTAGTCCTTTTTTGTATTAAAAGAAAATGGTTCCACTATTTTGTTCGAAATGAACAAATCTTACAAATTCTTGCGTAGAACGAAAAAAAAGACACGTACGCTCGTAGCCTTTAGCATGTATGTTAATTTTGTGTGAAAGCAACGTGAAACTCGACAGAGAAAACTGCTGTAATTGATGGCATACGTACCGTTGCAGTTAGCATGTTTTGATGGCCATTTTAGCTTGTATCTGCTGCTAGCCCGAAGTGTCTATTCCAATGAAATGTCGTTTGCGCTTTTTACGCAAGGTACCTCAAAAAAATTCTTCTCTGCAGTAATTCTAAACATCCAAAAGCGGTATAAACTGCAAATACTTTATAAATCAAATGAGCCTAGTTAAAAAACACACGGTTATGAGTGTTTCACCGGAGCAATCGGCTAAGAATAATGGCACCCTAGCATGTTCGTGTGACAGGCAACATCGCTAATGTCCTCGCCCCACTTCAATGGTCCCGTGACCTCCTCACTAACTTCGCTGCTATTGACATCTTGCCAGTTTTGTCAGAACATTTACTGCTATCACTTCTTGGCGACAGTGTTACCTAACAATTTGGGGATTGAGGGGTTCGGTGCAATCTAAGCCGCAGCAGCCGTATTTGTCATTACGCAAAAATGTTTACGCAAATAAGGTTTTTGGGTCGAGTTAAAAAAGCTCATCTGGACAAAGGTAGTACGCGGCCCTTTGCGAGGAAACGTCCCTTGATCATTTCAGTGCGTAGGAACTTTTGAGTTTTCACAAGAGGTCAGCCACTGGGACACCCTGGATCTTATTGTTTAAAGCTACAGCATCCGATGAGAGAGATAAATACAAAGCATTGGAAGATGGCAAAGAAGTTAACTGAATATGGTTCTGCTCGGTCATCTATATAATCCGAAAAGCAGAAAAAGGATAGACAAAGAGAGAAGACTAGGAAGGAACTGCGTACACTGAAAAGAAGTAGAGGAGGTGCTGTTAATGTGTAACTTAAACTGGACGAAAAAAGAGGATGACTTAATGGAGCACTTTTCTGGTGACGCCTTGCAAGATAGCCGCGATACAGTGGAAATGTAAAAGACAGACTTGAGCAAGAATCGCTGGTCACAGTTCTCTGAAGTTCGGTCAGGTATTGCTCTTCTGCATTATGACGGAAATTATTCATTCAATGTTTTACGCTACGCCGCACACCCTAGCTACCGGAAGAGTAAACAGATCGATGTTCGCAGCTCGTGCCTAAACGCGCGAAGAGCGAGCAGCCGCCTCTTACACAAAACAATCACCTCCCGCGTTTCTAAGGTGGTGCGCCAGCAATGACCGTAGCCGCTTCTGCAAAGCTCCTTAATGATTCACGTACCTTCGGCTCTAAGGAGACGAGATGGGAGGGACACACGTTCGGGGCCATAAAAGTATGAGTATATGCTACTTGTTCGAACCGTCTACCCCCTCGCACATTCAAAGAAAGAGAGAATCGACTTTTTCTTCCGCACTGTCGAATGCCTAGTGCGGTACACCGAAGTCATTAGCCGAGCTTCGGAAACATGCGCCCTTCATCAGTTATTCGATGAAAGGTCAAGAACCTTCGTTCACTTCTTCGATTCCCATCCGGAATAAATGCTTTCTTCTGTTTCATTTGTGTGACAAATAGTGTACGGAAGCAAGTGTATTTCAGAGCGTTCAGTGTTGCGGGGGTAATTTCTGGCGGCAGTATTTGATAAATGTCGCACTAGAGCGACGGCGGAATCATATTGTGGATTGCGTCAAGACAAAGTTTATTCTTCAGGACTCATAAGAGCATTGTTAGCTGAGGGCCTTGTACCTGCTATATTAAAAATACTATTAGTTATAGTTGTAATGTTTGAAAGTTGAGCTTCACAAATTAGTGCTTCGTTCTCCTTTTCAAGAGATAACGGGGAAGGGAGGCCAAGGTAACCGCAGAATAATTACATCGGGTTCTTAATCGGAAAGAATATAAGTGAGGGACTTACAAAGGCGGGACGTGAAATATTTGTATAAAGAACTGAAACCAAGACAAGCGGTGTCACAAAGTAGCGGCCGAAGTTTCGGTGGCTGCCGGCTGAACGCTGTCAAGTTCCGTTGTATCATGACAAGCGAGCTATATACTGTTTTACACATGGGTTTCAGCACCACCATTTCGGCCTGTTATTCTTTGTATTTCTCATCCTTAGTGTATGCACGGACAGTGTTACGGTGGACGATTACGCATGAAAACAGTTGGGTTGATGGACATGATATTCCATTGCCTTAATAATTCATGTTGCAATAAACAATAAACAAGGACACACAGAACAGCCCAAGATAGCAGCATCCATATCCCTTAGGTAAAATGGTTTACAAGAGAGTGATGGATACACAAAAGCAGCTGCTGCAACATCTTGCAAATTCACAATCGCTGTTACAATAATCAATGCTTTAAACGAAGCCACGCACGCTCGCACAAACAGCGTCATGTCAAAGACGATACTGGTGTTTGTTTGCCGGCCCGAAAAAATCACAAAGTGCATAAGCTAAAAGCCGCATCATGGTCATAGACATGGGGTCAGAAGAAGAACAGCACTACAATGACAATGACTACACCCCCTTATTGGCCAAGCCAATCCTTACCAGGATGAACTAATAGGAAGTATACACAGCCTTCAAGTGACATCGTCAGTGGAAGTGTTTGTAGGGGCTGCAAGTCAAATTTCTGCAATCTCGAAGAACTAGCCGAGCTTATGTGGCGGCGATTCTCCCCGACCACTCTCGATGACTCGAACAAAATTATTATGTGCCGCTTACCACTTCGAAATACCAGTTGTCGCCACGAGCCATGCGCACCATATCATGGACCTTATGCAGCCATACTGCTAAGTGTTGTGCGGAATGCCACAGTCTACAACACCGTTTGTGGTGTTCCGTGGTCTAATGTTATGTCCGTTACTTGTACACCTATACGGACATGACATGGTTGTCCATTTAGATAAATTGTGTACACACCACTGCACGCCTCTAAACCTTAATGTGTTTCTCACGCTCAAAACCCTAGGCCTTTCTTTTATGACCAGAATTTCATCCTTTTTTGAACGCGATAGTAAAATAGCAAACTTGTAAATGACAAGCCGTTTATATATGTATACACTTGTGAACGAAGTAGCTTACTTAATGCGTATCGTTCTTTAAGCTGCTTGACAGGACCGCAAAGGGCAGCTGCTTAACTGCGCACAGAGTTTGTCTTTCAAAAACTGAAATTATATCACCGACAAAATTGCACCACGAAATCGATATTCTCGATCGAAGGAACGAACCGATAATTGCCGCATCGGCTTACCGCCATTTATAACTCATCCAAGCCGAAGAAATCCCCCAATTCAGGTCGGAGCGATAAAATGTAGGAACTTACACGGGATTGGCACGATACTTGCTTGCCAGTGGCCGCCTTTCCACAGTTCTTCGATTTGCAGTTCGATAAATGCTGCCCCCAGCCCTCGAGGAAATGGTCTGTACGTCATTTCACGATGCTGTATCGGGCCACCCGCAGGGCTATTGAATGAGTGTTTCGCTTTACCCACGTGTTTCATCCGGGCAAACATGGTAGCGAGAGCGGCACTGAGCTTTCTTGTTCCTTTTAGCGTCTTTGATTTCTTTATTTTTTTGTTTGTGCGACATTGATCTTCGATATCATGGGCTGGACCCAGCGCAACGCGCACGAGGAATTGCTGTGGGTAAAGGTGCGTGAAATAGAAAAAAATATCTCGCAAGGGAGAGGCGTACCCTATAGTAAGATGTAAAAGCTAACCACGAAGAAAAGCATTGCACAGAAGAGGAGACTACGGTCAGGTTGCGGATAATTGGAAATGGCGGTGAACCGTGACACTCCCTTGTTCCTTCCCCAACATTCACTCTACGCGTATTTTCCGGTGATAGGCTGAGGGCTAGATGCAACTTAAGACTATATATATATATATATATATTGTGAAGAAGAAGATGTGCCTGCAGCGAGCAGCATCGCCAACGCCCGGCTCTCTCGGCTCGTGCTTCGGTCCGTTGCTGTGCCGATCGCTGGACGCTTCTTCACGCTGTCTCGTCGCTGTCTTAACGGCTAATAAACCTCCTCACATTTGGTGGAAGGTGCTGTTAATCCCCGTTACTACACCCTGGAGCTGCGAAGCCGCACGCTACCACCTGTCATGACTGCCAACGCCACTACATCGACGCCTTCGCTCCAGTTCAACTGCCCTGGCCATCCTACGCTACGGGAGCCGAAGGTCTTCAGCGGTGCGGATGGGACCGACGTCGAAGACTGGCTCGACCACTACGAACTGGTGAGCGCCAACAATAAGTGGGATGAAGCCGACAAGCTGGGCCACGTGATATTTTATCTCACTGGCGTCGCCGAATCGTGGTTTAATAACCACAAACACAACATCCCCACATGGAACGTCTTCAAGACGTCGTGTGCTGAAGTGTTCGGTCGGCCGGCTGTTCGCAAGCAGAGGGCAGAACAGCGCTTGCGCATCCGCTCTCAGCAGACTGGCGAGACCTTTACCAGTTATATTGAGGACGTCGTCGACCTTTGTCGACGTGTGAATGAAGCATGCCCGAATCTGACAAGGTCAAAAACATCCTGAAGGGCATCGACGACGGTGCAATTCAAATGCTCTTGGCAAGGAATCCAAGCACAGTTTCTGAAGTCGTCAGCTTGTGTCAGAGCTACGACGAGTTGAAAAAGCAACGCACTCTGACTAGGCAGCCTCAGCCTGGTGGTGAGTCGCTGTCCAGTTTTGACTCCATGACCAACAATTCACCATTGCTTCAGCAAGTCCGAGCCTTCGTCCGTGAGGAAGTCGCCCGCCAACTTTCCCTAGTGCCCTTTACTCACGAGACCACCACCCGTCTACCTGCCCCGCTTCGCACTGCTATATCGGAAGAGGTTGCACAAGCTGTTCCTCTTGCGCACTACGAGCCACCCCTATCTAGCCGTGGTCACTGCCCGGGTGTTGCACAGCCGGTAGGCGCTCCTGTCACCTATCCGCCAGCCGTTCAGCCTGTGGCCGCGCCCCTAACCTATGCAACGCAGCCTGTGGCTCCTCCTGTCGCCTTTTCGCAAGAGATGCAGCCCGTAGCCGCGCCGCTCACATATGCAGACGCTGTACGTAGGCTCCCGCAACCACCCTACACCACGCGCTCACAGCCCGCACACCCGGCTGCTTATACTGCACCTTGGGCGGCAGCACCAGTCGCCAATCCCTGGAGGACGCCCGATAACCGATCGATTTGCTACGCTTGCTTCACTCCCGGACACGTTGCTCGCTACTGCCGCCGTCGACCTCAGACGTTCGGCAACTATGCCCGCTCGTCGCATCCCGGCAGCCAACCCTTCGTCCAATACGGGCCGGTCTCGCCACCTCGCTATGCGCCTACCGACCACCTTGACTTCCAGCCGCAACGCGCACCCTCTCCTCGTCGGCGATCGCCCTCCCCCATGCGTCGCCGGCCCGGACCCTCCGATCAGGAAAACTAAGCAGCGCAGTTCAAGAGGCAAGAACTGCGCCGTTTTCGAACTGTTTAAGCCCTCGCTCCTCTCCTGCTAACGTGGTCGCAGTAACTGTTGAAGGTTATTGTACTTTCGCCCTTGTGGACACTGGCGCCACTGTTTCTGTTATTGCCGCTAATCTCTGCCGTTTATTACGCAAAGTAACGACGCCGCTTTCGGGACTGTCGCTTCACACCGCAAGCGCACAGCAAGTAACGCCTCTCGCAGCCTGCACTGCAAGAGTCTCCATCGAAGGCATTCTTTACATCGTGGAGTTTATTGTTCTTCCTGTCTGTTCGCATGACGTCATCCTCGGGTGGGACTTCCTATCCCGCCATAATGCCGTCATAGACTGCGCACGCGCCGAAGTTGAGTTTTCACCCTTGTGTGATGTCCCAGCACTGGACGCTCTTCATCAGCCGCCGAAGTTGCTCGTTCATGAAGATACCGATATTCCGCCTGGAAATTGCGCCCTTGTTCCCGTTTCATGCAACGCCTACACTGACGCTACAGTTCTTTTTATGCCTTCCGATATCTTCAAATGTCGTCGAGCTTTGCCGCTGCCTTTCGCAACAATTGACCTTGCCGCCGGAAGAAGCAACATGTTCGTAAGCAATCCGCTTTCCACACCTGTCACATTGCTTGCGGGGGAATGTCTCGGCCGCGTGCAGGATCTCGACCCTTCGTTTTTGTTTGATGTCCCGGACGACTACTGCGACCACCCAAAATCACTGTCGGCCCTCGAGGAGTCGTCCAAAGATACGTTTTCCAGCGCCATCGCCGACACCCTCACTCCCACCGAACATGCCGACCTGCTGGATCTTCTGCATGAGTTCAGGAGTTCGTTCGATGTGTCGCAACCTCAACTGGGCCGCACATCACAAGTCAAACATCATATTGACACCGGACTACACCAGCCACTGCGTCAAAGACCATACCGTGTCTCCGCTGAAGAGCGCCGCGTCATCAACGATCAAGTCGAAGATATGCTTCGTAGAGACGTCATTCGACCATCTCACAGTCCCTGGGCGTCTCCCGTCGTCCTGGTGCGTAAGAAAGACGGATCTATCCGATTTTGCGTGGACTATCGTCGTTTGAATAAGATAACCCGCAAGGACGTCTATCCTTTGCCGCGCATTGATGACGCCATTGACACCCTTCACGGAGCGGAATTTTTCTCGTGGTTAGATTTGCGGTCTGGCTACTGGCAGGTCCCAATGGCAGAAGCCGATCGCCAAAAAACTGCATTTATTACACCTGACGGACTATATGAATTTAACGTCATGCCCTTTGGGCTTTGTAACGCGCCTGCCACGTTTGAACGTCTTATGGATAATACGCTACGTGGCCTCAAATGGAATATGTGCCTCTGTTACCTCGACGATGTCGTGGTTTTCTCCCACGACTTTCCTACGCACCTCCTTCGCCTCAGGCACGTTTTGAGTTGTCTGACCAACGCTGGTCTGCAGCTTAACCTGAAAAAATGCCGCTTCGCTGCACGCGAGCTCGTAATTTTAGGCCATATCGTGTCCAAGCACGGCGTATTACCAGACCCAGCAAAACTTCGAGCAGTCGCAGAATTTCCCAAGCCGACGACCATGAAAGAACTTCGCAGTTTTGTAGGCCTATGCTCCTATTTCCGGCGCTTTGTTCGCAATTTCGCATCTATCATGTCACCGTTAACCCAGCTTCTTCGCGGTGACGTGAACCTCACCTCCTGGTCCCCTGCGTGTGACGTTGCCTTCACTACTCTGCGCCGTCTGCTCACTTCCCCACCTATTCTTCGCCACTTCGACCCGACGGCTCCTACCGAAGTGCACACCGACGCCAGCGGCGTCGGGCTAGGCGCGGTCCTCGCTCAACGAAAGCCCGGCTATTCAGAATACGTTGTAGCCTACGCTAGCCGCACTCTGACGAAAGCCGAAACTAATTACAGCGTGACAGAAAAAGAGTGTTTGGCTCTGGTGTGGGCGCTTGGAAAGTTCCGGCCGTACTTATACGGCCGCCCGTTCGATCTAGTAACTGATCACCACGCGCTTTGCTGGCTCTCCACGTTGAAAGACCCTTCTGGCCGCCTTGCGCGATGGGCACTTCGCATCCAGGAGTACGACATTCGCGTCGTATACTGCTGCGGACGCAAACACTCTGACGCTGATGCCCTGTCCCGCTCACCTTTACCACCAGATCAGACGTGCGGAAACACTTGCCTCCAGACCTTGTCATCGCTAAATCTCGACTCGATCGCCACCGAACAACGTCGTGACCCGTGGATCGCCTCTCTTATCGAATATTTATCTGGCACGCCCCACCTTCCAGTATCTCGATCCCTCCGACGTCAAGCTTTCCATTTCGCCATCCGCGATCAACTTCTTCATCGACGCAACTACGCTCCCGATGGCCGCCGGTGGTTGCTGGTCATTCCACGAACTTTACGATCGCAAGTATGCGCCTCCCTTCATGACGATCCGCAATGTGTCCACGCCGGAGTGTTCAAAACATATGAACGCCTTCGCCATCGCTATTACTGGCGCGGCATGTACAATTTTGTACGTAAATTTGTGCAGTGCTGTCCTGACTGCCAGCGACGTAAATCAACACTGCCACGTGCGACTGGTGCATTGCAGCCACTTCCATGCCCTGCCAAGCCATTTGATCGCGTCGGCGTTGACCTCTACGGTCCCCTTCCATTGACACCAGATGGTAATCGGTGGATTATAGTGGCGGTTGACCACCTGACACGCTACGCCGAAACAGCCGCTTTGCCGAGCGCTACAGCTCAGGATGTCGCCTCTTTCATTTTGCAACGCTTTATCCTTCGACATGGTGCACCTCGAGAGCTCCTTAGTGACAGAGGCCGCGCTTTCCTTTCCGAGGTCGTCGAAACTCTGCTTTCGGAATGCCACGTCATTCATCGGAAAACGACAGCATACCACCCGCAGACTAACGGACTAACGGAACGGTTCAACCGCACGCTAGGTGATATGCTTTCAATGTACGTGGCATCTGATCATAGCAACTGGGACCGTGTTCTCCCATACGTCACGTTCGCATATAACACCGCAATACAAACCACCACGGGATTCTCACCTTTCTTTCTTCTTTACGGACGTGAGCCTTCCCATACAATTGACACCCTACTTCCTTACCGTCCTGGTGCTTCCGAGTGTCCACCTATCTCCGATGCTGCTAGACAAGCCGAAGAGTGCCGCCAGCTCGCCCGTGCGTTCACCTCGGAAGAGCAACAACGCCAGAAAGAAACCCGTAGCACCTCTCTTCCGGATCCCAACTATGCCCCAGGGTCTCTTGTGTGGCTTGCCATCCCATACCAAACACCGGGACTCTCCTCGAAACTTGTCCCCCGGTACGAGGGGCCTTACACCGTTTTGGAGAAAACCTCTCCGGTCAATTTCCTAATTGAACCAGTTTCCCGATCGGACGACATGCGCCGGCGTGCACGTGACATCGTCCATGTTTCCCGACTGAAACCGTACCATGAGCCTTTGCCTGAAACTTCTTAAGTCGCCAGGATGGCTCCTTTTTCAGCGGGGGCAATTGTGAAGAAGAAGATGTGCCTGCAGCGAGCAGCATCGCCAACGCCCGGCTCTCTCGGCTCGTGCTTCGGTCCGTTGCTGTGCCGATCGCTGGACGCTTCTTCACGCTGTCTCGTCGCTGTCTTAACGCCTAATAAACCTCCTCACAATATATATATATATTTATTTATTTATTGTGGAGCTACTGAAACTCCCCTGTAAAGTTGCTGCGTAGCGCACGCGTCTAGCCCAAAAGCCGCATTTTGGGTTACAACCACCTGGCGATAGATGGCGCTATGTTCGCGTTGAGCACCACTATCATCATAACGGTTGTTACAAAGGTAGCGCCGGCAGTGACCCCTGGCGGAAGGCAAGCCTTAGTGGCAGGCGAGAGTTGAGCATGTCCAGTGCTGCCAGCTCTAGGGAAATTTCCCTAAATCTAGGGAGTCCTGGTTGTACTTAGGCAAAGTTGAGAAATTTGTCATCATCTGGGGAAATCTCTCGCTTCTACTTGATGCAAGCAGCTCTCCTTTTATTCATTGCGGTTCATTCTGTGTCGTCCGTGTTCGACGTCGATTGCCTGAATCCCAGTTCGAACCAAAGAAAACATCTTCTCTCTCGAACCCGCCAATTATATGTTTTCCTTTACACCAACCTCCCATTTTCTCACCTTTCACCCGCGGAGGTATTTGTTTGGTTTGTCGTTGTGCTTCTGTTGCTTTCCTTTCTTCGCAAACGCTGTCACGTTGCTGAAGAGCTGCCCTGTGGAGCCATGTGGGTCCGCTAAGCTCACCAAGGTTTCTGTAAAAAGCACGGCCTGAGCAGTAGGCTGCATATATATATATATATATATATATATATATATAATATATATATATATATATATATATATATATATATATATATATATATATATATATATATATATATATATACGTGTTTATCTGTAGAGCTAACAAAAATTGAAAAAGAGTGACTGGTGGAAGACCGCAACGATATATTTGAAATAAATACATGGCAGTCGACACTTGTAGTAAACATATCTTTTTGAAACCATTCAGCGCGTTGCAGGGAGCAACTGCCAACTGGCATATAATATGTGTTCATGGGTAGACAATTTTTGTCCTAATAACCTGTATCAGATATCATGGCATAGCTTGAAAGTATATTTTTCAGGACATTTTTTATAAGTTATGTAAGCGTGTATCATTTCATGTTTTATATGAACGCCACCAAACATTTTCTGCAGTAGAGTTGCAAGATAACAGAATTGATGAATTTTTAAAGCTTGCTCACTGGAATATTTCGTGTACTACGCTTTATATGCTCGATCTGAATATTATTATATTATATTATTATTATTATTGCTGTTTAGTAACTTCCATGCTATTACAAGTGCACTGTATTGTTGTGTAAGAATTCCGTGTTTTGCATTGAAAAGCTAGCAGTGTCCCTAAATATATTTTGATAAGTTATCCCTTATTCGGCCTATCCCTTACGGAAATGCCATACATGGCCCTTATACAGGTTATATGTGGCCACATATAAGCATATATGTCAGCATATGTGGCCACATATAAGCATGTATGTCAGCATAAGTGGATTCTATTTACCATATATGAATGTATATCTGGCGGAGTCGGTTCATGTATGGGGTTATATACAGACATATATGACGCGGTTGGCCCATATAAATAGTCAAAGCCGGCTTTATATAAGGCACGGCCACACCATATATACCATATCAATTGGACACTTATATGTTGAAGTGCTCTCTTATATAAGATGAACCACGTATATATTAACCACCATGATCACACTTTTGTGCGGATTGTAATATATAACAATTTGTACACAAAGCTGACCTGCTTATTTTCTACAACAATAAGAGTATTAATTATATAGGTTGTTTCTGCTATGCAGATTTGGGTGCACGTTAAAGAACCCCAGGTGGTCTAAATTTCCGGAGCCCTCCACTACTGCGTCTCTCATAACCATATGGTGGTTTTGGGACGTTAAACCCCACATATCATGTATCTGCCATGCAAAAATCCAAAATTTCAGGTCAGCTTTGTGTACGCGATAGTTGCAGCTATGAATGCATTCGTGTAATTTAACTTGTAAATTTTTCATGGCGTTTAGGTTTGAAACAATAAGTTGCAAATAATACGACATACACAATGTATACGAGAGCAGACATGTTTTACAAGGAAGGAATCGTGTCATGTCACAAAACTTATTGAAGCTCCCGAACCTCGCCATTATTATAGAGCAATCCTATAAAGTATTATGTAAAAACGAAATGCATGCAACTTATATTGTTCACATTTATTCATTGTTTGGAGTGACAGCAAGAAATGGTAATTTCAATGCATTTTTAGCTCCCACATCAGTACAGAAAATTGCTGATTATTTGACGGTTTTCATGGCTATTTGCTCTCTTCATATAACAAGATTTCAATTAATCATGTTGACCTCTCATCTGCGATTGCTTTCAGTGGCCATTTACCATAATTGCATGCGCAGTGCAATGTTTAGGGGAGTATTTTCAAAAGCAAAAAAAAAGAACTTACGTGAGTGCAACTTGCAGGCACTATTACTATTATGTTTACATTCAAGATGACAGTTGTACTAATTTATTGCAAATATACATCTTGCGTTTCCTTTAGCTACGTATGATGTTCTTGGCTGTGCACATAATAAATTTATCGAAAATTTTGCGCACCACCGAACCATCGTCCTCCCGTTTGCCGTCATCAACTTTTCCAATGGTTCGGCGGCAATTTATGCGTGCAACGTCTCTGCTTGTCCATACATCCTGCTATGCGGTGAGTGTCTGGGGAGCCTCGAGACCTTAGATTGTATTTTCGAAGACCCGATGTATCCAGATAAACTATTTCTACCGACTTGTGCCATTACATCCGCAACTGACGCCGATGACCCTATGGATGTATTCTGCAAGTACATTGATTGCCTCCTCACGCCTGGACAGCAGGAACAGCTGATCAAGCTCCTACAGCGTTTTCGAGCCTCGTTTGACCACAATCAGCCTTCCTTAGGTCGAGCGTCATCTGTTGTTCACCGTATAGATACCGGTCAAGAGACACCATTACGACAGCGTCCATATCGTGTGTCAACTGCCGAACGCCGTGTCATGAATGAACAGGCCGAAGATATGCTGAAACGTGGCATAATTGTGGCAAGCAGTCCCTGGGCTTCTCCAGTTGGGCTGGTGAAGAAGAAGGACGTGTCCATCAGGTGCTGCGTGGACTACCGGCGTCTCAACCGAATCACGCGCAAGGATCTCTATACGCTGTCACGCATTGACGATGCCTTGGACTGCCTACAGAGAGCCAAATTTTTCTCTTCTTTAGATCTGCGCTCTGGATACTGGCAGGTACCCATGGCAGAGGCCGATCGCAAAAAACAGCTTTCATCACGCCCGACGGGCTTTACGAATTCACAGTCATGCCCTTCGGCCACTGCAACGCGCCAGCTACTTTCGAGCGAATGATGGACTCTGTCCTTCGATGCCTCAAATGGAACGTTTGCCTCTGTTATTTAGATGACATTGTCGTCTTTTCAACTGATTTCGTAACCCATTTAACCCGCCTCGAGAAAGTTCTCACTTGTATCTCCGCCGCGGGGCTGCAACTGAATCTGAATAAGTGCCATTTCACCGCTCGAAAGCTTACGATCCTTGGCCACGTTGTTTCGAAGGACGGCATTCTTTCTGACCCTGCCAAACTTACAGCCGTTTCAGCGTTTTCTAAACCGACCACAATAGAACAGCTCCGAAGCTTCATAGGCCTTTGCTCCTACTTCCGGCCCTTCGTCCGCAATTTCGCGACGACCATCGCTCTTTTGACCAACCTCCTCACCGGCTCTAGAGACCTTTTGGCCTGGTCTGCCACCTGTGACGATTCTTTCAATAAACTGCGCCGCCCCCTCACGCCGCCGCCCATTTTGCGACACTACAACCCATCGCCACCCACAGAGATCCACACAGACGCTAGTGGTGTCGAGCAAGGCGTTATTCTTGCGCAGCAGAAAGGCGGCTTCCATGAGTACGTGGTTGCTTACGCAAGCCGAACTCTTACCAAAGCTGAAATCAAATATTCCGTCCATGAAAAGGAATGCCTCGCCGTTATTTGGGCGATAAAGAAATTTCGACCTCACGTGTATGGGCGCCCTTTTGACGCCGTGACTGACCACCACGCCCTCTGCTGGTTGTCGTCACTGAAGGATCCAAGTGGCCGCCTCACCCGATGGGCATTAGACCTTCAAGAATATGATATTCACGTGGTCTATCGCTCCGGCCAGAGACACTCGGACGCAGACACCCTCTCCCATTCGCCCCTACCCCCTGACCCGGCCTGCTGCAAAGTCTCATCTGTGATGCCACTGCCGTCACCATCGCCGACATGCCATCTGAGCAATGCAAGGACCCTTGGGTTGCTTTGATTCTAGACATTCTGGCTGGGCGGACGGCTTCTCCCCCGACTGCCCCGCCGCGGTGGTCTAGTGGCTAAGGTACTCGGCTGCTGACCCGCAGGGCGCGGGTTCGAATCCCGGCTGCGGCGGCTGCATTTCCGATGGAGGCGGAAATGTTGTAGGCCCGTGTGCTCAGATTTGGGTGCACGTTAAAGAACCCCAGGTGGTCTAAATTTCCGGAGCCCTCCACTACGGCGTCTCTCATAATCATATAGTGGTTTTGGGACGTTAAACCCCACATATCAATCAATCGGCTTCTCCCCCGACTCGCACGTTGCGTCGGCAAGTCGAGCATTTCACCACTCACGACAACGTGCTGTACCGACGCAACTACGCACCCGGTGGACGTCAGTGGCTACTCGTGATTCCACGTCATCTGCGATCCGAAATTTGTTCCACGTTTCATGACGACCCTCAATGTGACCACGCAGGTTTCCTGAAGACTTCTTCTCGCATACGGCTCCAATATTACTGGCGTGGCATGTACCGTTTGATACCACAGTACGTTAGGGCTTTCTAGACGTACAGCACCTCTATTTAATTACATATACATATATATATATATATATATATATATATATATATATTACGACATGAGTGAGACTATAACTTGTAATCAACTAACTTTTCAAAAATCGAGTATGGATAACAAGTTTCAATGAGAAAGTTGTAGATCGGTTTGCGAAACGTCCGAATAGATAGCTTTGAACTTTATATTTGTTCAGTATTAGTGTTTTTCTGCTAATTATAAAAGCCCGTGAAACACACAAAAAAACACCACGTGACGAATGCGCTCATGCGTCCGTGCCAACGATGATTCATGTGCTCCCTAACGTTCTATGTACGAACGACACGCTTCCCTCGTATCGGTTCCCGACAGCGATCAGCAGTCACAGCAGTTATCGTTTTTGTGGCGGATAACAACACGTGTTCATCGTAAAGCCACCACTATTGTTACGACCCTGTTGAGACAGCCCAATGGGGCAAATACTATGGTCATGCGTACGCAGTCTGTTAGAGAGCACTAGAATAATTTTGTGCACTTGCGCACGAGTGGGTTTGTCACATGGTATTTGTTGTATTTCTCGGGCATTTGTAATTAGCTTAAAAACACGAATACGCAACAGATTTAAAGTTCAAAGCTGTTTATTCGAACGTTTCACAAACTGATCTTTGTTTATCCATTTTGGTTTCTCGAAAAGTTAGTTAAATAACAGGTCTAATTAAACAATATTTGGTAACACAAAAAGTAGTCTGACGAACTTCAGCAACGCTGGGAAACATGCACTTCGTCACGTTGTGATCGCGTGTGCCTGCATATTTTTAAACTCTGGCTTAAGTTACCCGGGACACCCAGCATATTAAATAGAACCAGGAAGGCGCTGCTGCAGCTAAGCTGAATGAACAGCAACAACATGAGGGCTTTTTCAGCCTTACTGTCATGGCCTTGCTAGAGCTTTCTTTACTCTATGGGGTGGATTAATGGATACTAGAGCCAGATCACGATGTGTTGCGCATTTTTATACGAAATAGTGCTTAAAACTGGGCACAAGCATGGGGAAAAATAACTAGACTTGGCAAATTACATCGAATGCATATATTTCGGCTTCTTCGTCTTAGATATTTTGAACTTTGCTGTTGATAAACACTGGGCTCTGTGGCCTGGTCATGGTCGTGTGGGAGCACTAACATCTCACCGTGTAGGCGAATGAGACACACTAATTGCTCCGTTTTTTAGGTACACCTCATGTAGAATTCTCATCGCTTCTTGTCTCCTCCAGTTCTACCATGGTCTTCGGCCCATCAGCAGGTAAACTGCAGAACGTACGCTGTTACAGAAAGAGATGACTGTGGTGACGATAGATGCCTCTTCACCGGCGTTCATTTCAGCACTTTTCCGTCTTCCGAAACCAGTGCCACGTTCAGGTTTGAGTTCTCCCTCTTTCCGAGCAGTCATCGATGTGGACCTTATATCCGCACAGTCCCTGCGCTATAGGCGCGGTTCATCATCATAATTACTACGTGCTTCGCAGGACAAAGGCCTCTGCCATGATCTGCCAGTCAAAACAGTCCTGTGCTTGGTGCTGCCACTCTATACGCGCAAACTTCCTAACGTCATCTGCCCACCTGATTTTCTTCTCCTCCTAACCCGCTTGCCTTCTTTGGGAATATAATCCCTAACCCTGAATGACCTACAGTTATCCTGCGTACGCGCTACATGCCAGGCCCATGTTTATTTCTTCTTCGTCATTTAAACTATGATATTTTTAATCCCGGTTTGTTCACTGATCCACTCTGCTCTCTTCTTGCCTCTGAAAGGTGGATTCACAGGAGGGAACGGAGGAGAAATTTTCACTGTGAACGGCGCCTCATGTGACGCGCGCGTCATCGAAACTCGCCGTCCTCGCTTCATCCGCTCTCCTCCGCTTGCGACATGGATAGAAATGCGTCGCCACTATTTCGATCCGTCCGTTTGATGGTCGTCTGCCCTAGATCGAGATGACTCAGCATCAAATGTGTCAACATTGGTTGGATTGGTATGGCTAGGAAGCAGGTTGCCGGCTTAAAAGCCACGCGTTTTAGTTTTGTGGCAACGACCGAATGTGTTTCGTGTGACAGTGGTAGAGGCGAGTGTTTTTTTTTTTTGTGATTTTGGTGGTGGCGTTAGCGCGCTGCATAAGCACAGAAGTCGAGAGTATGCACGAGGATTCCGCGAGTTCAGCTCCGGCTGTGTGCATGCGATGTCTCCACTGCTGCGCCGTATTAAACTAATCACGTGACTATTCGGTCCGTGCCTCAGTGAGATTTAGCTCTCGCGTGTTAATCTAGCTGAAGGGTACACCTATCAATTTTCTTTCCATCACTCATTTTTCTTTCCATCGTCTTCAATTTAGGCTGAACCTCTTTGTAAGCCTCCAGTTTTCTGCTCCGTAAGTAAACACCGGCAATATGCAGCCTTCCCTTGAGAAATAGTCGCGATCTACCAGTCATGACTTGAGAGTGCTTGTCAAATGTGACCCCCCCCCCCCCCCCATTCTTATTCTTCTAGATACTTCATTCTCGTGGTTCGGCTCCACGGTTATTACCTTTCCTAAGTAGCCGTAGTCTTTAACAACTTCAAGTGCACTATTACTATATCTGGAAGCGCTGATCTATTCCGAGGTGGTTGTACAGGCTGTTTCACGCTAAGGGGAACTCTCGGAGCGCGTGGCAGCGCGATGCGGTCAGCGCCGCAATCACGCGCCGTCAGTTACTCGCACTCGCGCAGATGATTCAGGAGGGTAGTTTTGAACCGCGTCGTCTGCTACGGCGCCTCTTGCTTGCCACATTGCCGGCAAGCGCGCGGACATTATAAAATGCGAAGAATTTCTTAGCGAACTTCGGCGACTTCGACCGTATCTATCTATCTATCTAGCCGCCTACGACATTTAGCTCTCCTTGCCGTTTGGTTAATGGTATTGATACCAAACTTGGTATGTCATAATATTACTATACGACGAGTATACTTAACTAGTCATAACATGAAAATCATGACATGTATGTCATGAATGTCATGACTTACAGAAAAGAAAGAGATAATGAAAAACGCAAACAAGCTGAAGGGCTCAGATATCTTTGTTAAGAATGATTACTCAAAATCAACGCTAAAAAAACGCAGTCTGCACTGGCACAGTGCAAAGGCCCGGATAAAACAAGGGAAAAGAATCAACCTGATACACGATTAACTGAAGATCGATAAGGATATGTATTTTTGGGATGAGGTGCAAAATAGGCGGGTAAAAATGACCGGCTACAAGAACACCGCACCCAAACAGTCTAAAACCTGACGTAATTTGCATGCGCGTAAGCAACTTCGTCTACTTAATTTGAAAGCCCGCAGTGTTATGAATAAAACCCGAGCCCCTCAAAATCCCATTACTGCAGTACGATCCTCACATTACTGTTATAACTGAGACGTGGTTACATGAACAGGTGACTGATGGCGACATTTTCCCCCCTTCCTATACGGCTTTTCGTAAGGACAGGCAATCAAGGGGAGGTGGCGTGGCCGTCCTGATCCAACAAAAATTTGATGCTGTCTTGTTGGATGATGCACCGGAGCTTGAATGTATCTGTATTAAAGTAACTTTGTGCGGCCACTCATTCATCGTATGTTCATTATATAGACCACCGGACTCAACTCTTGAATACCTAATAAAACTAAAGGAACACATAAACACCATGGCAACAAAGTTCTTTTGATTGGCGATTTCAATCTCCCCGGAGTAGATTGGGAACGTTTTGAAACCTTTACAGCCAATATCAGCAATGCAAATGCAGTGTTTCACATCATGCTCGCACATAATTTGATACAATTGGTTTATGAACCAACGCATTATTAGGGTACTGCTAAGTCTATCTTAGATCTGGTATTTATTCCCCATGATTTCAGTACACATACCGTAGTAATTGATCAAAGGCTGTCTGATCACTACCTTGTGTCAATTTCTATCCCTCTGGAACCGCTTTCGGAAACTGCTAACTCGTCCTTTCATTGTGTGAAAGACTATACACATGCCAATGATGCTTGCATTATCGAGCACCTAGAAACCTGCCTGATAGATTTTGTAGCTACCGATGTTTGTAGACTGTGGGACCAATTTAAACGCATATGCTTCTACTGTATGCAAAAATTTATACCGTCTAAACGTGAAAAGGTGCATAAACATACGCCCTGGATGACGAGAAGCATCATTCATCTCAAGCGTAAAGTTAAAAAATTAAAGAAAAAGCATGCTGGCCCCAAAATTATAGCTGACGCTCTAGATAAGCTTGCACATGCCGTACACACCTCGAAGGAATACTACTTCAATACGTCACTCGCAAACTTCATGAAGAATGATCCAAAGAAGTTCTGGAACTATATTACCGAAAAAAAGAAACCCATATCACAGGTTTTTGTCAATGGTTCAATGGTATCTGATCAGGCTGCCATTGCTCAACACCTCAATGAGTATTTTCATGGTGTATTTTCTACTCCTAGTGCTTACCCATCTGTCATAAATGCGGACAATGCTGCAAATGTAAACTTTATATCTTATTCTGGTGTCGTTCCTATGTTGTTCAACTCAAAGACTAACAGTTCTCGCAGTCCCGACAATATCTCCAACATATTTCGGCGCCGCTTTGCAGAGTCTGTTGCAAAATATTTAGTCGTACTTTTCGCGTCTCTCTGTTGTCAGTGGAACTGCCAGATGACTCGAAGTCGGCACGAATTGTTCCTATATTCAAGAAAGTTGACCGTCTAGTACTACAAAATTATCGATCGATCTCCTTAACATCATCTGGCTGTAAGCTTATCGAACACATAATAGCTCATAAATTAAACGAATTCTTAGAAGAAGGCTCAGTTTTAACAAATCATCAACATCGGTTTCGAAAATGATTTTCTACTACAACACAATTGGTTACTATCGTTCATACCTTTGCAGCTTGTCTTGATGCTAGCGGCCAAATTAATGTAATATTCTTATACTACAGTAAAGCATTCGACGCAGTTCCACACGATAAACTAATTAAAGCTTCGGTTAGTTGGCATACCAGAATTATTTATCTCCTAGATCTCAACGTATCTACTCAATCGCAACCAATATTTTCAGGTAGGAGAAAAACAATCGGGCTGCCTTCCGGTGACTTCTGGCGTTCCGCAGGGGAGCGTATAAGGCCCCCTTCTGTTTCTGGTCAACATTAATGACATTGTCGATGTAATTAGCACCCCGATACGAATTCGTCTATTTGCTGATGATTGTGTTTTGTTTAGAGATGTAACCTGCATTAGTGACCAACGTGACCCTAATACTAATTAGGCAATGTATCAAAGTGGTGTGAACAATGAGGAATGCTTCTTAATGCAAACAAATGTGTGTATCGCCCCATAACGCGCAAAAAAGTCCTATTAGACTACACATACAATTTATCTGAAGCACCTTTACTTAAAGTAGCCTCCTCTAAATACTTAGGCTTAACGTTAACAAGTACCTTGTCCTGGAATTCGCACATAAATAACATCAGCTCTGCCGCTTTCCGTAAATTATGCATTCTCTGCCACAAGCTCAAGACTGCTCCGCCTAGTGTTCAACTCCTCTCCTACTTTTCCTTAATTAGGCCTAAACTTGAGCACGCCTCCATAGTTTGGGATCCCCACACAAAAATTAACGTTCACAACCTAGAAAGAATTCAAAGAAAAGCAGTACAATTCATATATAGTAAGTTTATGTCAACCGACTCCACCACTGCATTAATAACAGCAAATGGTATAGAACTATTACAAATTCGAAGGAACAAAAGTCGGCTGCAGTTTCTTTCAGACATAGTAAACCACAAGCTATCCTTAGACACCGCAGCATACGTATCCCCCTTGTTAAGCAGACCCACTCGGCACCACTATCCTCATTCCCTAACGCCAGTCTTCGCAAGGACTGATACTTTTCGGTACTCCTTCTTCCCACAAACAATAGATGATTGGAATAAACTAACCGAAACATTTCCTCAACGCCCTTGACCTTTTGTGTAAATACTACTCTTCCAGGACTTCCTTGAAATTGTATTATCACCTTGTTGTTCAATTGTTACTTTTTTTAAAGTCATAACCCCTCTGTCTTATATGCAAAGAAATTGTGTAAAAACGCTTTGCAACTTTGTTTCATTCTGTTATTTAGTGTGTTTCATGTATGCTCACCCTGCTTGGAGTTTTTGTCCGAAGTATTCTTTAAGTAAATAAATAAATAACTTACATGTCATGGTCTTGCTACTCTGCAAGTCCATGACATGTAATGGTCTTGCTACTCTGCAAGTTTCATTCACATCACATGTTGCAAAACTGGTATGGTATGACATGATTGCATGGCGAACAAAAGCGAATGACCCTAACAAGAAAATCATGACATGCTTGTCATGTAACCACATGACTACATGCCACGCTCATGATGCGCTGGCGGCCGTTTCGATAGCTTCACTTAAACCAAATTGGGTATTACGGGACGTCAATGGATGACGGAGGTCTGAGACTGGTGAAAACATGATAAACATGAGATGCGTGTCATGTAACAATGACTTCATGCTGCGCTCATGATGCGCTCGCGGCCGTTTCGCTAGCTTCACATATACCAAATTCAGTATTACGGGACGCGAGCGGACGACATAGTTAAATGACACATCCAAACATGATAATCACGATATGCGTGTCATGTAACAATATGAGTACATGCCACACTCATGATGCGCTCACGGCCGCTTCGCTAGCTTCACATATGCCAAATTTGGTATTACATGACGTCAATTGATGACGAAGGTATGTGTCTGATGCAAACATAATAATCATGAGATGCGTGTCATGTGAGAACATGATTACATGCCACAGTCAAGGCGCCAATACACATCGACGTGACCCGGCACGCATGCGCGCGGGCGTTCGTTTCGTCGCGTCACGCCGGCGTTGCCACGTCAGGTGCCTGTCTTGCCATATACTCGCAGGCGCGCGCTGCGTTGTTTTGACGGATGCGCGTTTGAGCGCGTCCGGCGTCCCTCCGTCTTGAAAAGAGGCAGACGCAGTGCTGCCTGGCTAACGCATTGGCTCCAAATGCAGCATGTTGCATTTAGTGCCGTTTGCCTTCGGGCCGCGCCGTGGGACCACTGGTCGCGCCGGTCGCGCTTGGCGTCACACTAAAGAGTGCTCGCGTTTGGCTAACGTAGCGTCGCTGTGTCCAGCGTGCGTGTGCGTCAACGTTACGTTGGAGTATATTGAGCCCTTCATGATGCACTCGCGGCCGTTTCGCTAGCTCCACACATAAAAATTTGGTGTTACGTCACGTCAATGGATGACGAAGGTATATGACTGGTGCAAACATGATAATCTTGAGACCCGTGTCATGTAAGACACGACAACATACCATGCTCATAGCATGCTCATGGCCGTTTCACTTGCTCCACATATGCTAAATTTGGCATCACGTGACGTGAATAGATGACGGAGGTAAACAACCTATCCAAACATGATAATCATGACACTGTAGTCGTGTATGGCGTAATTTACTTTCACCTCGTAACGTAGTGGTGATTTGAAAGTGGCATATCAACCTTCCTCATTCGTGCTTCACATACCATTGATTCCCACTGCATGTGTAATCTGCCATTTTTTCTTATTGCAAGTAACTGAGCCAACAATCTGCCCTAAACGTTGTGCGACATCTTTATGTTTTTGCGCACCTTATGAGTGCGTGTTTCTATATCATTTTTGTGCACTGCTTCATCAAAAGGACCACCCCTCAGCCTTTAATTGTGATAATGTGGTGCTACAAGCAGAATTTGACAGCATACCTTGTTTGTTCTCTCGAAACGCCGTGGGTATGGGTGTGTTCATGAATAATTCTTCACTGTGTGCGCACCGCAGTACGCTGAGACGAGGAAGACACGAAAATTAGCATGCAATCTGCGTTGTCTTAATTTGACTTTAAATAAAGATAAGAACCTAACGGTAGGAGAGGTCCTGCTGCGCTTGCTGAACACGGTAAAGAAAATTGGAACAAATTCAGGAATGTTTCAGGTGAAGACAATGCCAGAACTTGTCTATTTTTGACGACATTTTATTACCACAAGACTCGCTACAGGCTCGTGACGGACCCGCGACGCATCCCACTTAGTACGTTGTCATGTCACCGGTAATAGTGATGACGGCGCTCATTCTGGACGGCAGACAGTGACTCGATGAGCGATGTATGTTGTAATGAAATATCGTCGAGAGTAAGCACATTTAGGTGGTGGTTCTAACCTGAATCATTTCTGAATTCGTTGTCATTCGTTTTGTTGCGTTAAAGGTGCTCAGCTGCTCGGCAGTCACCACCGAGTGCTTTGTTTTATTTAAAGTCAAATAAAGACCACGCACGGTGCATGCTCATCATCGTGCCTTCCGCATCCAAGCTTACTGCGGCGCGCACACAGTGAAGAAAGATTCGTGAACGCACGCAGTACCACGATGTTTCGGTAGATCAGACAAGGTATGCTGCTGTCAAATACTGTTTGTAGTGTCCCATTATGATGAATAAAGGATAAGAGGTTGGCGTTGCACAACGTTTAGTGCAGCCAAGCGTTCTAAGTTGGTACTAAAACATCTTAAAAACGCGCGCAGCAACCTGCGACACGAAGAAGGAGAGCAGGTGTGACATCGTCCTTCCTTGTTTCTTCATGTCCCATCTAGCAGTACAGATTTTTCTGAAAATGGTTAGTGCAGAGTATCAGCCCAGCTCCCACGTTAAGATTGATTTCCGTGCGCTAGCCGGCAATGCGGCACCCGCGATGCCGTAGCAAATGACGCTGTTCAACTACACTTCCTTGAAGCTTCTGCGCACGCGCGTGCTGCTGGCGGCACGCGATTGCAGCGCTAGTCGGTAGCGCGATGCTAGGCGCTCCAAAATTTCCCTTCAGTACGAAACAGCCTGTACACTACTTTCGGTTTCTGCAGATTAATTTTAAGACGCACTTTTCTACTTTCCTTGTCTAATTCAGTGATAACGAGTTGCAATTCGTACCCCGAGTTACTCAGCAATTCCATGTCATCGGCAAAGCGCAGGTTTAAAAGGTAGTCTACACTAACTCTTATTCCTAAATTTTCCCATTCTAGGCCTCTGAAAACCTCCTGTAAGCACGCGCTAAATAGCATTGGGAAGATGATGTCCCCCTGCCTTACATCCTTTTTGATTGGTATTCTGGCACTTTCTTTATGAAGCACCATGGTAGCAGTCAATTCCCTGTCAATTTCTTCCAGTATGTTTATACATGCTCTCTTGACTTCCTGATTCCGCAGTGTCTGCATGACTGCTGATATTTTTACTGAATCAAATGCCTTCCCGTAATCTATGATATGTATAACGCTTAGCTGTATTTTAAAGATTTCACAATTACCTGAATAATAGTATGTATGTGGTCGATTGTTGAGTAGCCTGTTCGAAGTCCTGCTTGTTCCTTTGGTTGATTGAATTGTAATGTTGTCTTAATTCTGTTCGTAATTAGCTTTGTAAATAGCTTGTGCACGACAGACAACAAGCTGGTTGGCCAGTAATCCTTGAAGTCCTTGTCATCTGCTTTCTTATGTATTAAGATGATGTTAGCATTCTTCTAAGATTCTGGTACGCTCCCCGTCAGGAGACACTTCATAAACAGGTTGGCTAGCTTTTCTAACACAATCCGTCCTTCGTCTTTCAGCATATCTGATGTTACTCAATCCTTACCAGCCGCTTGGCCTTATTGATTTCCCTCCCTTATTGCATACCAGCTGTAGGCACTAAGGGACAAGGAAGGCAAAGTAACTACCAATATGGATAGGATATTTAAAATAGCAGAGGAGTTTCGCAGAGGTCTGTAAAGTAGCGGGGACAACCACAACCATAATATAAGAAATAGCAGTAACCGAGATGACACCCCAGCAGTAATGATAGGTGCAGTTGGCTAAGAATGAAATCGGCTTATATTGCTGCATCTCAACACTGAATCAGACTTCAAGTCCGTGTTGCGTAGGAATTTCAACAGAGCTTTTGTCGCCTTCTGTTGCAATGTCTTCTCTCGAGCACTTGACACTATTGTCCACAGACATTTGGCTGTTGTCGATGAGCGCAAAAACGGACGCCAGTGACTGTCTCTGGATGTCATACAGCGGACAGTCGCACAAGATGTGGCGTAGCGTCTCTTCGCAAAGACAGACACCGCAGAGAGCGTTGTCAGCCATTCCCATGACATAGGAATAAGATTTTTTAAATGCCACTCCTAGCCATATGCGATGAAGAAGTGTAGATTCTCTTCGGTCACGCCCAGTGGGAATGCAGAGAGCCATCAAAGAGGACAGGTGTTGTTGACGATTCGTCTCGTTGCTTGGTGGGCACCATAGCGAAAACGTGATTTCACGCGCAAGTCGTCGAAGATTACTGGCAGCATCGGTCCGCGAAATTAGTATGGATTCTTCTCGTGTTCCTTCAAGAGGTGCCCGCGTGGCAGTATCGGCATGTTTGTTCCCTATGACGCCGCAGTGACTTGACAGCCACTGAAACGTCACATGATGCCCTTTCTCGTGTGAAGTGTGGAGAAGGCATCGAATTTTAAAATAAGCTGTTCGTACGGCCCGCGACGCAGTGCTGGGAGCACAGATTGTAGGGCAGTCCTTGAGTCGCTGAAAATAGACTATTGTTGCGGTGGTTCCTGATTGACCACACAAAGTGCAGCGCGCAAAGAAGCTAGTTCCACTGCTGCAGATGCCGTGGAGTGGTCAGTTCTAAAGCTGATGGTAACACCTCTTGCTGGGACAACTACTGCACCTGACGAACACTGGTGGTTCGTGGAGCCATCGGTATATTATGTCACTGTCTGAATATTTCTCGGGCAAAAGAAGAAGAGGACAGTTGTTTCAGCACGGATGACGAAAGCTCGATTTCCTCCGGATCCCTGGTACACTAAGATGCACTGTGGGTCGAATAGACACCGAGGGG